>JAGFPH010008994.1:0-27784 GCA_018207615.1 Philaenus spumarius
CTCGACCTTGCGACCTCGGATTATGGACTACCCTTTGCGAGTTTGCACCTCGACTTTGCGGCTCTATAAACAATCATGTTTCTGTTATTTTTTATTTTTTATATTCAATTTTAAACGGGACATGGTTCAAAAATGATAATCATAAAAAATATAACCAACAAATCATATTCATGACAGTTTTCACTTCTGTACTGAACCAACACTGGTTTCTTAAAAATCTTTGAGAAAAGCTTACTTTATTATAATTTTAATATCTATTGGAAAATATTAAAGTTATACAGCTCATCGTATCTAATTAAACGAGCAATTCTTGTATATTTGTTTTATAAATTTAATTCGGGGATCTCACTAACGGCTCTAACGATTTTGATAGAAATTTGCATATAGGGGTTTTTTTGATGTTAGGAATCGAATGCGCTAGGTCTTGTGCCTGCAAAAATGCACATAAAATTTAATAACTGAACTTCTTTTGTATACCACCTTTGAAGTCACTAAGTATAGGCGAATAGATACATTATAGATACAATAAGGATGCTCTACAAACAGATTTTAATCTGTTAATTTTAGTTCTAGGTGTTTATATACTATTTAACAAACACAAATCATTAACAATGAATCAGGTGGTATAATTTTCAACTTATTTCGTTATTCAAACACCAAACGTAACTAAAACATTATTTTTGAGCCGTTATTAACCGTTCTGAAAACCTTTTCACCAGTTTCTGTATTATTTGCATTTCTATAAAGGTAATATAAATTATCTAATGATTACAATTGTTATTTGTTATTTCTAAAACACACAAACAATATCAAATATGGCCTATTCGTTGGATAGGTTACATAACCTACATGTACCTATAGAGGTTTTTGGACGTCAGGATTCGAATGCGCTAGATTTTATATCTGCAAAAAAATCTAATAAAATGTTAGAACTAATTACACTCATGGTTTTTTTTATTATTTAAATAAACAGTTCATATGTACGTAAGATCGAAAAATATTCATATTTATTCAGTATGTGATTTGTATTTCCTTAA
Organism: Philaenus spumarius; assembly: GCA_018207615.1. NCBI lineage: Eukaryota > Metazoa > Arthropoda > Insecta > Hemiptera > Aphrophoridae > Philaenus > Philaenus spumarius. The sequence goes on from JAGFPH010008994.1 coordinate 1,038, forward strand.
AAAAAATTTAAAAAAGTAAATGATCAACATAGTTTTAGGTTACGCCTATACTGAAAACCAACACACGTTTCTTTAATGCATTTACATTAATTACCATGATAAAAAACTTAGCAGATTTGTACATTTTACAGGTTCATCAAGTACACTAATTTAACACAACTTACAAAGTTAGGAAGTGGAATGTGGAATTTCATCGGCAGCGTGACGTGACTAAATCCATACAGCTAATGAATTTAAGCTTTTGAATTTACTACTGCCTATTTTATTTCATCAATTTCTTTTTCTTTTACCATCAGCTGTTACATTAAACTCCTTGTGTGTAAAACAATGAAGAAGAAGAAACCACCGACGAAATCAAAAACGCAGACTTTAAGACGCGTACCGCTAGTTTATATTTTTTACCTCATCCTAAAAGTGCTCGGCAGGCCTAAAGAAGTTTTCACTCCAAGACCATTTAAAATATTTCTTAATACAAAAGATTTTTATGAATAATTTCAAATGAATAAATTTCATTTCGGATTAGCTGTATTCAAATTCACTCTTCGTGTCAATTGAATAAACTTTTTGATTAAGCGTTGAAACCACAGCGTACCGGGCCCAACCCCATCCGAACCATTCTCATGAATTATTAAAGTTGTTTTAAAGGAAACTTAAGGTGGAAAGATTTGAGCGAAGCAAAACAAAAACTTTTCATTCTGAAGGGTTGTGATGAGGCGGTAAATGATAATGGTGATAATGGGAACGGTGGTAGGGTAGTTTTGACTAAAGCTTTACTGATGTGCTATTTTGTCGATTTTTAATTTATTGAATCGAAGTAGTATATACGAATGCTAGAGTAGTAGTATCGTATTTGGATTTGTCCGTATAATCTTCGTATAATTGTCGTAGGATCTTTCGTATATTGTATCAAGAGTATGACCCAAAAATGTTGAAAGTAGATCGAATACTAACGTTGTCGCTACAGCTGTTTCGGCCCTACCGGAGGAATCTTCAGATTGCCTACAAAATTATCTGTGATACAATTCTATTTACTCGATGGATTAAAAAGACTAAAGAAAACCAGAGGTTGAAGAAGGAAACCCGGACTAATATCAGATAAGTTCAAATCAGTTGTTCAAGTGGAGAAGCATTTCTAGAATTCATGATTTAAAAAAACAAAACAAAAAACAATTACAATTAAAATACTAAACCACTTACATTTTTAAGCTATTCTTCTTTTTTCACGCTATAAAACCCCTCGTGAAACAAGCAAAGCGAGTCTGATCACCTACGTTTCAGCGAGTCTGACGCAGGGACACCCATGGATAACGCCTCCTGTGGAGCTGCCACTAAAGCAGGGGCGAGTGCCTGTGAGCAAACCGTCTGGCCACGAAGACAGAAGGTAGACCACCACCAGTCCTCCACCATCTCGACCGATAAGTTGAAGCAGTAACTCTCCCAGATTATTCTTATGGTTCTGGGATCTGGGAATAAAAGCCCTGCAGATCTGACAGAAGAGCCATTTTGCACTGCCTCCAGGAGCTACGCGCTTTGATTGAGGTCTGCTTCTGAGCCTACAGAAATTGAAGATTTCACCGTGCATGCCACTAAATAGTATGTTTTAGTGAAGGTACAGTTTGTAGCTTGCAGCCATTAGGGAGTTACCTAGACGCTGCTACCGCTCTACCCAGTGCATGTCCGTGGAGGAGATGGAGAGGATGTTTAGTGGGTAGTGCTTCTCACTTGCATGCAAGTGTGAGGAGAGAGGTCTGAGTAAATGCATTTCATCCTATCACTAAAAAAGTGCGCAAATTATTAAGAAAGAGGACAGCAGTTTACTTAGTTAAACTTTTTTAAATACGTCCTCATTGGTTTTTACTTCTCCACCCTATACGTAGTATATGGAGAAAGTATTGTTTTCGTCCAAATTTTCGAATTAGAATTTTTAGTGGAATTATCTGTTTTGGTGCTCCTTGAACCCCAAAAAATTTTTTAGTGGAATTATCTGTATTGGTGCTCCCTGAACCCAAAAATATTTTTAGTGGAATTATTTGTTTTGGTGCTCTCTGAACCAAAGAAAGTGTTTTTTTGGTGATGTCTGTCCGTGTGTCTGTGTGTCTGATAGGATGTGTACAGAGCTGGAGGCCATACCAACTGTCCGATTTTGATGAAATTAGGTAGTAGGTGTAGTTCTGGAATATCTCCAGGATATTTTTTCATTTTTCCAAATTTTGTATTTTTAAGGGGTTTTACCCCCAAAAATGGCCAAAAACGAGAAAAATAAAAATTTCTCAAAAACGGCTCTAACGATTTTGATAAAATTTGTTTATTTGCTTAACAGCATCTTTCTAAAAATTTTCGTTTACGTAATAACAATAATAATAACTGATTTTTGGGGGTTTTGGGCCAAAAAGGGGGTTGTTTTTCAAAATTTCTCAACACTTTTTTTCGTGCATCAATACAGGCCTAATTGACATTTTTGGTGCAAATTTGTTAGAAATCGATCTAATAGTTTTAATAATAATAATAATAATAATATAATATGGATGTTTGTTACATGCATCTAATATTTTCCATGGTATGTCCTACTTTTGCAATTCTAAATAACCACCTCCTATTCTACTCTTGGGAAGGTATAAAGTTTCAACGGGGAGAAAGTATGTGGCAGTTATCTGGTACAGTTTATTTTACTTTCTCACTATACTAGAGTATAGAAAAAGTATATACTAAGTAATCGCAAAAAAAAAATCAGTGTTGAGATTTTTGTGGAAATATCCGTTTTGGGACCCCTCGAGTCCAAAAAAGTGATTTTTACAAAATTTCTGTCTGCATAGAAAGCTGGAAAGAAAACTATTTGATCGATTTCGAACAAATTTGCACCAGACATGTCAATTAGGCATGTATAGATACACGAAAAAAGGTTTTGAAAAATCAGTTATTTTTTTTTAATAAAAAACGGCTCTAACGATTTTGATAAAACTTGGCATATTTGTAGCCCTTAATGTACCCTACTAAGAACTTGTTTTCGTGGTTTTTACGCAAGGCGATGAACATTATTACTACTCCAGGTAAAATTTCATTAAAATAAATGAAATTTAATAATAATATACAACTAAACAATCATTCTTCTGTGTATACTATTCAGTTAAAGAAATTTGCCAAATACAAGACAAGAAGATTTCCGGATTAGCAAATCTCAGGCGTATCAAACTCTGGGAAAACAATAATCACAGACGAGTTTTAATAAGGTCTCGATAAGTTTTTAACTGGCAACACTATACTGGAAAAATGGCTCACCGGAACATTTATGTAGTACCTTGCTAACAGAAATTGCCTGATAAATGAATCGTATAATTAAATGAAATTAACCTATAACATTTACCGGCGCACACAAACTTTGAATTTGAAGAGTAAATACTTCGAAGCACTCAGGCCAACTTACAAAAAAACCGAACGGAATCAAAACAAAGTAAACACGATCGTGATTATAAAAAGTAAGGATGGATCCAATCGCACTTTGTACCAGGTGTGGTCAGTCCTTAATAGCGCAAGACCTTCAGCTGATTGTGTAGGATAAAGTTTTACTTCATAGTTTATTGTAATGACGGCCATCGCGATTTTCTTTCAAAAGGAATTGTCTCTGAGTGCTTGAAGTGAGGATTGCCACTGAGTGCTTGAAGTAAGGATAGTAGCGATTGCCCGTTTGAAAAATGTTCAAAATATAGTAGTTTAATAGGAAAAAAATCACTTCAATTTAAAAATAGTACAATTATTTTAAAACGTTTTGAAGACAAGACGAGTGCAATTGAATGAATAATTAATTTAAGTAGGTGAATGAAACTAAATAAAAAAATGAAGGTATGCGTGTGAAGCAAAATGATCAATTAGAGCAGGTGAGTGAAAAGAAATAAACAAATCAGGCGATTGAAACTAACTTAAAACGTTCACTGCTAAGGACGCACATGTGAGCTTGACACTGAACACTATGAGAAGCGGCCTACGCACAATGAAATCCCCCGTATCGGAGGTGTTTTCAATACACAATGAATTGCGTGCTTCGCCAGCCAACCCCCGCATTAGGTGTATTTTCAATACACAGTGCATTGCGTGCTTCACACGCCAACCCCCGTGTTAGTAGTATTTTCAATTCACAATGCATTGCGTGCTTCGCACGCCAACCCCCCTATTGGGAGTATTTTCAATACACAGAGCATTGCGTGCTTAGCATGCCAACCCCCATATTGGGAGTGTTTTCAATACACAATGCATTGCGTGCTTCGCACGCCAACCCCCTGTTGGGAGTATTTTCAATACACAGTGCATTGCGTGCTTAGCATGCCAACCCCCGTATTGGGAGTATTTTCAATACACTGTGCATTGCGTGCTTCGCACGCCAACCCCCCTGTTGGGAGTATTTTCAATACACAATGCATTGCGTGCTTAGCATGCCAACCCCCGTATTGGGAGTGTTTTCAATACACAATGCATTGCGTGCTTGGCACGCCAACCCCCTGTTGGGAGTATTTTCAATACACAGAGCATTGCGTGCTTCGCACCCTAACCCCCTTATTGGGAGTATTTTCAATACACAGAGTATTGCGTGCTTCGCATGCCAACCCCCGTATTGGGAGTATTTTCAATACCCTGTGCATTGCGTGCTTCGCACCCTAACCCCCCTTATTGGGAGTATTTTCAATACACAGAGCATTGCGTGCTTCGCACCTTAACCCCCTTATTGGGAGTATTTTCAATACACAGAGCATTGCGTGCTTCGCACCCTAACCCCCTTATTGGGAGTATTTTCAATACACAGAGCATTGCGTGCTTCGCACCCTAACCCCCTTATTGGGAGTATTTTCAATACACAGAGTATTGCGTGCTTCGCACGCCAACCCCCTATTGGGGGTATTTTCAATACACAATGCATTGCGCGCTTCGCACGCCAACCCCCCTATTGGGAGTATTTTCAATACACAGAGTATTGCGTGCTTCGCATGCCAACCCCCGTATTGGGAGTATTTTCAATACACTGTGCATTGCGTGCTTCGCATGCCAACCCCCCTGTTGGGAGTATTTTCAATACACAATGCATTGCGTGCTTCGCACGCTAACCTCCGTATTGGGAGTGTTTTCAATACACAGAGTATTGCGTGTGTCGCACGCCAACCTGCATATTGGGAGTATTTTCAATAGACAGTGCATTGCGTGCTTCGCACACCAGCCCCCTATTGGGAGTATCTTCAATACATAGTGCATTGCATGCTTCGCACGACAACCCCCTATTATGAGTATTTTCAATACACAGTGCATTGCATGCTTCGCACACCAGCCCCCTATTGGGAGTATTTTCAATACACAGTGCATTGCATGCTACGCACACCATCCCCCTATTGGGAGTGTTTTCAATACACAAAGCATTGTGTGCTTCGCACTCCAATTTTAAGCCTATGTACTATGAACGCACATGGGCGTCCGCTTTAAAATATTATCGTTTATTACGTAGAAAGGTTCAAAAATAAAAGATAAAGTAATTTCTACCCATATAGACTATAAATATAAAAAATACAAGGTCAGCCACTAGCATAGGAGATACGAAATTTGCTTAGCAGTGAACGTGGTAACAGAGATAAATTTGAGTAAAACTAAACGTAGAACGAATAAAGTAGGCGAGAAAACTAAATAAACAATTAAAGCAGGGCTGTGAAACCTGTAGGCTTAATGATACTGCAATAATAGTTTGTGAAATATAAAAATCAACTTGGAGAAAAATTATTTTAGCAACTGAATAAAACAAGCTATGTAATTTTCTTGGTCTTGAAAATTATTAATAACGTGGAAAGTTGTAATGAAAAAGTTTCGATTCGAGATCCTTTTATTTCTAAATTTGGACTTAACATATAAAGTTGTATCACATTGAGTGGTGCCAAGCGGCTGTGATGCACATACTGACAGACATGACGAAACTGTAGTTTACGTTCTAACACTTTTTACTCCAGCATCAGTGTTCATATGCGTAACCAGGGGGGGGGGGGGTTAACCCCACACGTTGTAAAAAACATTTCACACTTTGTTTACATTAAAATACTCTCTTAAAAGTAATTTCTTTTCAACACCTATGCAAAATGCCACGTTCACTAAATTATCCATAGACTATATTGCTGACATTATCTTTGGTCGAATCGGGCACTGGAGTTTTATTTGGTATACGATGCAGTATAGTGTATGGCCTGAAACCACACGGAGTTTTCGTCCGCCATGGAATATTTACCGTCGCCTTCATATCAACAGTGGCGCGAAGGAGGGTATTAGAGCACACACAATGGTCGGAAAAATAAACGATCGGTTTATTTACCGCTGACGGTAGCTGTGCAGCCGCTCGCTGCCAATATAATCGACCGATTTTCCACCTTCTCCGCCGAAACAGTGGCGAACGTGACCAAATGTACGCCAAAAATCCTTATTTTAGTTTTTTTTCGTAGGATACTATCCTCCAGCCGCGTGTGTATTTCTTCAAATGACGAAACCGACATTCTTAAATAATTGAAAAATGTTTCTTCTAGTTCCTCAAATTAGGAAACACTGTGCGGGTGTAGAATGCTCCAAAATCTTCTCTCCTTTTATTTTTTGATTGGATGAACCCAAATAAAGTAAGTATATTTATTTGATTCCTTTTCAATCGGCGATGGAATAACAATAAAGCGAGAGTTGCTCTCTGTTCATATCAATAAAACATTAAAAGAAATAATATATTACATAACACACTTCGTGATTGATGAACTGGACGCTTCAATTTAATGAATCCAAATGAGGCTTTTAGAAATTTTACAGCCCTGTTTGCACACTTTAAATTTTTTGAGTGGTGACGATAACTAAAAAAAAAACTTTGTGTGTGTTTAGAGGCCAATGGGGTTAGAGGCAGCGCACGGAAAGATTTGGCGGGGGATGTGTCACGGCTGATATTCTAAATTATTCTAAAATAGGCCTGAATCACAATTATATGTGGAAAATTACACATAACTATATCATTTTAAAGTACTTTTTGAAAGCCTAAAACGTGTTATTTTGAGTCTTAATTTAAAAAAACCCCCCCCCCCCCCCCCCGTTGTTGTAAACCACCCTCCCCTCCATACGGTCGTCCTGGTTACGCCTATGTCAGTGTGAGTTGAAGCATTTTATTATTAAACTAGGGGAGACCCCTGCGTGCTCCGCAAGCCAACCCCCAATGGAACCTTCTAAAACGTTATGTTTTATTTATAATAAAGGTGTAGGATTAATAATAACCTCAAAACTAAGATGGTAAATAATGTTATATGTTCAAATTACATTATTTCTTATATTTTATAACAGCAGTTATAATAATGGTTAAAAGAACCAGTGAGGCTCATGTCTACACTTTAAAACCCTAACCTAAAACTAAAACCTAGAAATACAAAAATAATTGCTTAAAATTTTGAAATCAGCTGGAGCTAACATCTACATTATCTGTTATTTTATTCAATTGGATGCTAAAATTAATTAAAAAAATGTAAACACATGTGTATCATTCTAGGCCTATCCTAAGATTTTTTCCGACTAAATTTACAAATTTAATATTGAAATAAAAAAAGGTTTTTATCGAAATGAATTACAGCCTATGTTACTCAGGGATAGTGTAGCTTTTTATTAGTAAAACTATTTTTTCAATCGGTTCAGTAGTGCCAGAGAATACCCCCTACATTCAAACAAACAAACAAACTTTACCTCTTTATAATATTAGTATAGTGTATAGAAGAACTCTATCGGGTTTAAAATAACAATCACACTGTTCAAATCATAGGCGCCCATATGATATTTTCTAGGGAGGGGGGGGGGGGCACTAAAATTTGAGTGCTAATCTCTTTAAAGAAAAATACATGACTATAATTAATAATATACATATTTTCCTTCCCTGGGAGCTAGGAGGAGGGGGGCTGTGGCCCTCTCTGCCCGAGGGTATGGGCGCCCATGGTTCGAATGAAGACAAAATAAATTCATAGAAGCAAAACGTACTTTTAAGTTCGTCTCTCATAAACAAATAAGGAAGAAAGCGTTCAATCTTATAGTTTTCGAATCTTAAATGAAATTTAAAGAGACCATTACATAGTTTAAAAAATGATACTAAAAGTAGGATTAAAGTGCCGACGTCATGCGCTGTTTAAATATGCATGTCTAAGGATTGCACAGACGCTAACGCTACCTAGTGACGGTTACTCGAGGTAATTAGACTGTCTGCTTCAATTTAGTTCCTTCTTTACAAAAAGGCTTTTAGACTTTGTTGTTTTAACATTGATTGTTGTTCTTTAGCTTTGTAGCCGTCAAAACCTTTGTGTGTTCGTCGGATGGGACGCAGATATAAGTAATGGGATCAACTCCCCCCCCCCCCCCCAGGGGGCTCCCGCTCAGCACTTGAGTTAAAATGTAATAAAGAAGCATATCTGATGAATTAGAAAGGAGAGGTTTTCTTCCCGCGAGAGACGAAATTTAAAAGAGAGATGAGTGGAAAAGAGACAGAAGAGGTTTTATAGGCGGGAAAGATTGAAAGAACATTTATAATTAGTGTACTGTATATTATTACTAGATAGTAACCTCAAAGGTTTATAGAATTCGTATCGTTAATATATCTTTAAAATATAATCCAAGCAAGATGTGTTGTTGAAGCTGGTAATGAAATGTGTATTATACAACTGCAGTATATCATTTACAATATCAACACAAAACCTAACCTAAAAAATTGTAAACAAAACTTGTGTACTAATCAGCTGTTATGAATTTATTGTGAACATCTGTTATTAAGTTTCATATAACTGTAAATGTGAGCTATTTTATGTTTAATATTGATGGTAATTGAAACCATGTTAATCTTACAGAGATTGTTTTTTTTTATTCGATGAACTAAATTGTCATCGTACAAGTGATAAACATTGTGTAAGTAATTCATATAAATTTCATGACAATTAGAATTTCAATGGTGTATACTGCCCAGCTAAGGAAAAGTGCAGTAAGTCCAAAAATAGGATTTTGAGAAAACAGCATCTAAAGTTTACCATATTGCTGTATTTTTGCATATAATACTATTATCATTATTTTTTTTTCATTCATTAGATACATTTATGTAAAACACATGTAGCAAGTTTTACTGAATTTGCTCAGTGTTTAATATGTTAAAAAAATTAAAATAAAAGTAAATACCGTACATACTGCACTTTTGCTAAGTAATGTATTTGTAATTTGTTTTCTAAGTGCCATATGTAACAGAGGTTGTACACATTTCCCATTCATTATGTTGTGTTGCAAAATAACCTTACATTGTGATTTATTGTTAAGCACTATTTATTGACAATTATTAAAGTAGACATAGCATAGTGAAAAAAGGTTTAATTATTTAAAAGAAATAACACTTTTTATACACAATTTTAAAGATATAAAAATATAATTGACATCTTTTGATATAAATACAACTTTACAATATTTCGAGTCATGTGATGGAATGTCACAAAAAGGTTAGTCTTTTGGCTGAGGCGTTGGTAAATCTTTCCAAAATTGTTTTCTGTTTGGTGGAAGTATTTCACCTAAAGATTGAAGAATATTTATTTTCTTATCTTCTGGAAATCCACATGGAGCAGTGTGGTGGCTGGGAAGTTTGATTCCTTTCATTGTTTTTTTTTGCAAAAAGTCCAGTTGTTGGTAGGGGCTCATTACATCATAGTTTGTTTTGCACAATAAATGGTAATTTCCTCGTTCAGCTTTAATGTGAACAAGGTCACATAAGTACAATCTTGATGGATTTTTCAATTTTTGTTGAGACACATAACTGGGCCAGTGAAAAAAATCAAAATGTTGCATTTTAAATGCCTCAACATTTCCAGACTTAGCTTTTTTGACAGCAGATACGAAGTCTTCGAAGTCATAAGTTTTTCTTTGAACTTTTAAAGACTGCTCAACTTGATGGTGGAAGCTGTCCGCACTCATAAATGAGTGGCCAGGTTGAAAATAGTTTAAAACTATTTCGTTAGCTGCGATGTCACCGGAGTTTATTACATATACTAAAAATGTAAAAAGGCACCAATTTTTATTTTGGGAAGAGCAGTTGTCCAACCAAAGAACTACTTTATCAACATCTCTTTGTTGTTTTAAAAACATATATAAAGCACTTACATTGTCTTCTTTATTGCGACCAGATATCCCTTCATGCCATAGTATGGAGTGGACTTTCAACTTACTTTTTTTCCCAACAGGAGCGAAAGTTTCGTGGTAAGCTATTAAACGTTTTAAAAATATTGCTTTTTTAAACATGTCCACTCTTGGCAACATGATGATTTTCTGCATGTCACTTGAAAAGCAAATTATATTATCTGGCATTTCTTGTTCGGAAAAATCTTTATAGGCAGTTCTTGCTTCAATAACTAGTTCATTATGAATGTTCCATTGTTTGCAAATATCACATGTCGGGTTAAGATTTTCTTTTTTGTGGCCATGAAGTGTAAACTGTTCACACTTCTCGCACTCCTCGTGCCCCAGTTGTGCAAATGATATATGTTGTTCTTTAACAATACGTCTGTATAAATCGTAGGATACCCTTCCCTTAAACTCAGGGGATTTGTCAAGGAAATCATTGTGCATCAACGCTATATTTACATCACCGGGAAGGTACCGCACATTTGGAGCATGCTCCCTTCTATAATGGGATATCATAGGATGAAATGATTCGATGTGTTCAATGATTTTGTCATGGGGTCCTTTATTAGTTGATGGGCGCTTCCCTCTTCTATCACTAGGTGGAGTTAAGGCACCAGTAGGAGTATTTGTGAGTGTATAATTCACAAATCTATCATTACTTTTCTTAAAACCTAATGTCGTGAGAAAAAAACTCTTACAAACCTCATGTTTTACATCACTGGCATCTTTTAAGTTGTATTTGATTGAAATTGATCGCTTTTCTATATCTTTGTCCTTACCTCTTCTTCGTTTGACGTCTAGTTTATCACACAAGTTCAAAATGAATTGTCTACGCTCAACCCATTGCATGTCCCAAAACTGTTTGTTTATAATCTCTCTTCTGGCTGCATCAATAACCTGGCCGCACTTTTTCTTACAAAAACCATCAGAATTTTCACAAGGTATTTGTTTTACTGAATGAGCTATTTTCATTTCTTCAACTTTAATTTTTTTCCTTTCATCTAGGCTGGTGTCAAACCTTCTTCTTTTCTTGGCGATATGAGTTAAGCCTATATTTTCTCCATCGGTTTCTGTAATGTGTTGATCTAAATTGTCCCCATAGTTTTCATTTAGGCCTAAGTCATTAGGCCTATCCATAGTCTGCTCACTTGCAATCGGCAAAAGCTCATTTTCTTCAACACTTTCGTCAAATTCATTATTCAGGTCATTAAGTTTATTTTCTAGGCTAGGCCTATTTGCAAAATTCAAATTCTGGTAATCATTTTCGTGTAAGTCTACATCCTCTTCCAAGTTCATATTATCATTGGTTTTTTGGACTAAATTTGTAGCTAGGTTTCCGTATTCTTCAGTTAGGCCTACTTGGTGATTATTATGTGCTCCCAAATAAACAGTTTCACCAACATCAAATTCTTCCAATGGGCGTGGTATAAGTGTTTTAGTATTCATATCATAAACAAGTATGTGACCAAACGGTAATGGTATATCAGATAATGTCACATTTTTAACATTAACTGGCAACATTTCAGGATCTTCATTAGTTTCACATAAACCACTGCATAGATCTTCTTTAGGTAAAACGGTTTCTCCAACTTGTTTATTTGAATTTGAATTTTTGTTGGCACTTTCAAGAGCTAAGTTTACTATAAGTTTCGAACGAGTTGACATTGCACTATGTTTTGACGCACTCATGTTCCACAACAAAAACAATATACATTAATTTCAAACACGTTTCAAACGTTTTTAAAAACAAACGTTGCAAGTAAATATTTTAACTGTTAATACTCAACACTCACTGCCAGTAACTGAAAACAAACTAATGTTCCATAACAAAAAATATATAAATTAATTTAAAACACTTTTCTATCCACTGAACAAAACAAACATTGTATGTAAATATTTTCTGTTAATACTCAACACTCACTAACAGTAACTGAAAAAAACTAATGTTCCATAACAAAAACAATATACATTAATTTCAAACACATTTCTATCCACTGAATAAAACAAATGTTGCATGTAAATATTTTCTGTTAATACTCAACACTCACTGAAAGTAACTGAAAACAAACTAATGTAGCCTACTAATGTGCTACAAAACATAACATAACCTCAAAAACTCACTAAGACAACAATCAGTGCAGTATGTACACCAGCTGTTTAATGTCTACTAGGCAAGACTGCAGTAAGTACACTGTTCTAAGCATAAACGCAGTATGTACATTGGAGTTACTGCATTTTTGATTAGTACTGTGTACTTACGGCAGTCTTGCCTAGTAATATGACAGTTTTAATGTACTTACTGCAAAACATACTTTGATATCTCATTACCTGTTGGAGATACGGTAATTTTGACTAGTCCATTGGATTCAGCATGGTCGAAAATGTAGGAAACCATATATAACTCAATATTGACATTTTTGGACTTACGGCACTTTTGCTTAGCTGGGCAGTATAATCCTATTACTTTAAATGAGCAATTATTGTATCTATCTTTTTATCTGTCGCTGATCTCGAAAACGGCCCTAACGAATTCAAAGAAATTTCGTATTTAGGTGTAGTTTTGATTTTTAAGTTCACCCATATAGTTGTATTTTGTTTTGAGAAAATCTAATTTAAAAGTTGAAAAATTTCAACATAGGGTCTTATGGGTTGCCATGTTGGTTACAAAATAACAAGGAAATAGTAAATAAAGCGATCAAAACAGCTGTTTATAAACAATCAAATTTATACTGTTTTATCAGCTGTTCGTTGAATAGTTTTTAATTACTATTAAAAATTTAATTGTTTATTTATTTAATTGCTAATTTATACTGTTTTAGCACATTGGAATTAGAATAAATTGGGCCTGATTTAACAATTTATTTTGTCAAAAAAAAAGGGTAAACTTGGCAAAGATGGATAAATTTGAATAGTCAATTTTGTAATATAGGTCTGGCTCATTTCTGAAACATAGTATTAAGGTTATGTTAATCCTGCAATAATTTTTACTATATTTAGGTCTGGTTTCAAAACTTTAGTTGACGGAAGATAGTAGAACTAGGACTAAAATCGCAATGAAAACCTCTCGCGTTTCTAAAGCATGTATTTGAGGTTATAATTAATCTTGTAATTACTGTTAATATATTTAAGCCTGGTTTCATAATTTTACAAACCTATGTACAAACGAGCCAAAGATTAACGAGATTCTTTAGTGAATTTTCCAACTGCGAGCGAAGCGAAGCAGCCATCTGAGGCCAAAGGTCGAGGCGGGGTTGAGGGGGGGGGGGGCAGAGCCCCTAGTTTTATCTTATTAAACGAGCAATTCTTGTATATCTGTTTATTAATTTATTTCGAGGATCTCGCTAACGGCTCTAACGATTTTGATGAAAATTTGCATATAGAGTTTGTTTGACGTCAGGAATCGAATGCGCTAGGTCTTATGTCGGCAAAAATGCGCATAAACTCGGAAAAATATGCATGACATTTAAACTCTGAACTTCTTTTATATACCACCTTTGAAGTCACTAAGTATAGGCGAATAGATACTTTATAGATACAATAAAGATGTTTTACAAACAGATGTTAATCTGTTAATTTTAGATCCAGATGTTTATATACTATTTAACAAACATAAATCATTAAAAATGAATCAGGTGGTATAATTTTCAACTTATTTCTTTATTCAAACACCAAACGTAACTAAAACATTATTTTTGAGCTGCAATTAACCATTATGAAAACCTTTTCACCAGTTTCTGCATCCTTTGCATTTCTATAAAGGTAATATACATTATCTAATGTTTATAAGTATTATTTGTTATTTCTAAAATACATAAACAATATCAAATATGGCCTATTCGTTGGTTAGGTTACATGACCTAGATGTACCTATAGAGGCTTTTGGATGTCAGGATTTGAATGCAATAGGTTTTATATCTGCAAAAAAAATCTAATAAGGCATGTCGCATACTGGATCCGCTCCGTTCCGTCCGCTCCGCTCCGTCCTTTCCGCCAAAAATCGAAAACCATGTAATCAAATGTGGAACTGCACATAGCATCCGCTCCGTCCGTTCCGTCCGCTCCGTTCCGTCCGCTCCGTTCCGTCCGCTTCCGCCACTTTTCGAAGAGCGAGCGATTTTTGGCGGTAGGTCGGAAGGCCGGAAGCGCCGCGCATGCGCAGTGTACAGATAGACAGAGTTGTATTGTGCAATTAAATACTTTCCCTTGGATTTCGAATTAGTGAGTTTCTACTGTATTATTTAGTATCATTTGAGTTTAAGAAAACATTGATTTTTAAATGAAATAATTGCACAACATACTATACATAAAATACCAAACAATTTAGGTGCTCTAGACAATTACCATGAAATTATGTTTTCAGTTTTTGTTTATAACGCTGTTATCCCTGACCTATAGAAATGAAAAAAAAAAAAACATTTTGTTTGTCATTAAAAAAGAAAAATATTTTATCTATTTTTTTTTGCAAATTTAACAGTTTTTGAGATATTCCACAGTAAACATTTTGTATGGCTACCATTTTGAAAGTAATAAAAATAAAGTCTTTATGTTTGGTACACTTCTAACAGTACCATACAAAATTTGAACTCCTTGTCTTATCTATTTCTTAGTGAGTTTTTATAAAAAACAAAATGGCCGATTGTGACTAAATTAAGCAGCAAAAGAGTTGCTGAACATTTTTCTTTTATTTTAATGCATAGAATATGATTCTGTATTGCGAGCTAAGACATTTTGACAACCTTACTACTCCCATAGTCATAAGAAATATTTTATAAATTAACTTAATGCAAACACCAGAAAACTATAAACTGAAAAAATAATGGTTTTCAATTTACTTATAACATGGTTTTCAATGAAGTTTTAAAACGAAGTTATTACTCTATGATGTGGGTTCTTATCTCAACTTAAGGTCACAGCCAACCGCTCTTCTGGTGATATGCTTCTTCTAAAGTTTGTATGACGTTTTTGAATTGTAGGTTCTATGATGTGTAATAGCTCTATAAACTTTTCGTAACTCATACGAAAATATCGAACAAATCTTTGATTGTCATTTTTTAATCTTGAAAATAGCGTATGATACTCGCCCTCACTAGCCCGTGCGGCATTAATACTGTGCACCCACAATCTTCTTTTTTCCTTGATTTTTGATCATCCTCTTCTGCAGCTATTGCCAATGCTATTACAGCAGTTTCTTCGTCGCTACTGCTGGAACTCATAATCACACAATGAAAAAAGCCGACACAAAGAATTTACATGCGAACAATGACAGTGTGTTTCGTCTAATGGCGGTTGGCTCTAAATATTAACGATAAAATTGAGCGGACCGGACGGAACGAGCGGACGCAGTGTGTGAGAAAACTGCCGGAACTGAGCGGAGCGGACGGAACGGAGCGGAGCGGACGGAACGGAGCGGATCCAGTGTGCGACAAGCCTAAAATGTTAGAAACTAATTAATTACACTCATGTTTTTTTAAATTTAAATAAACAGTTCATATGTACGTAAGATCGAAAAATATTCATTCATATTTATTTAGTACGCGATTCATATTTACATTCATTTTCCTAGAAAAAACATTAAAAAAATACTGAGCGATGTTCGGTCGCCCAGGCACAAGTAGTTTTAAATAGAGATAATTTTCTGTTACATATTTATGGCTAGTTAAGAATGTATTTGAACGATCGACTGTTGTACTCCGGTATGGTCTAGTGGCTAGGATACCTGGCTCTCACCCAGGAGGCTCGGGTTCGATTCCCGGTACCGGAATTATATTTTTGTTCGCTAGATTACCAAAATTATTAAATTGAATTTAAAGTTAATAGTTTATTATTATTTTTTTTACTATATATCAATAATATTATTAAACTTGGTTAAATAACTATGGAATAAAAATAACATTATCTCTCATTTGAAACAAACCGCACAATAACCGGTAGATCTCCAGAAATAGACATCAATAGAATTGTAACCTAAGACCAAAAAACCCTAAAAGTGCCCTTAAAAATATTCCGATGAAATAAAAATTACATTTCATAATTTTTTTATTATAATGACAAAAAGTTCTACACATTTAAAACAAAACCACACGACAATCGGCAAGGTAGATCTCCAGAAATAGCTGCTGCTGAATTAGTAACATGCAATATTATTATTATTAATAACGAAACTGTAAACAGTAAATTATTATAACAGTGAATCCCTTGGCAGTCAAATTATGGCATTGTTGCAGTTCACAATAATTACTTCACAATGATAAATTAAATAGACTTACAAAAATAAATATCGTACTGTATGTACACATATATAAAAATGAAATAGCACGTGATATTCGCCTCTAATATTTTGATAGCTCTCCAAAACTAAGTTATTACTAAATTAAGTGTTTTGGTAAAGTTTGTATACTTAAAAAACTAAAAAAAGATTTCAACGAATAAAGATTGATATAATAATATTCAAACTGTTTCATTCCTTACTTTGGTTTAAGAGGAAACAACATCAGTCAGTATAGCAACTCGGCCCATTAGCTCAGTTGGTTAGAGCGTCGTGCTAATAACGCGAAGGTCGCGGGTTCGATCCCCTCATGGGCCAATTTAATTTTTTTAAATCTGAAATTGTTACTTTCCGTTTATTTAACATAATAGAAGAGTCATATGTTTAAATTTTGTTATTTACTAGTTTTACACCGTAGTTATAATTATTTAGGGCTATAATGAAGCCTCAATATTTTCTATTTAATAAATTTACAGTACCTTAGGTTTTCTCATTTGTCACAAATTCTTTTCGCATACAGCCAGTTCTCACTTTTTCCGGTGTTTCTCTAACCATTTTTATTCATCGACAATTTTTAGTTTAAAGAATTTGTTGTAAACTTCCGAAAAAAGATGTGTTTAACAAATTTTTTTCAAAAATTAGTTTTATATTAATAAAATTAATTAACTAGATTATATTCACGTAAATATTAATCGCTATGAATAATTTTAAAATATTCATATTTAAAATGGCAGACTGAGAAATTTTGAAACGAAAACAAATTAGACAGTTGCACGAATGATTCAACATCAGAGTAACGACATCCAATGAGGGCTGGAGGGGGGGGGCGTTTATTAGTTTGACAAGGCGACTTGGCTCATTATAAGGTAGAAATAAAATCTGGGCATAATTTGAAACCAGGAAAAACATCGTAAATAAAGAGCTCACCTAAGTTGGCTTGATACAATTAAAAAAGAAAGAGTACTAAATTTGTGTATATTTAGGGTGAAATAAAATAAGTTGATGTTTAGTAAATCTTGAAACAGTTGTACATGTTTGAGATGTTTGAAATATCTGTCAGCCATTTTGGATCTGCCATATTTAATGAAATCAACCTGTAAACCTATTTTAGGGTAGATCATTTATATTGATTCGGCTAGGCCTAATATAAATATTAGAGCTGACAACAATAATCAGCTGTATCATCCAACAGCTGTTCACAACACACAACATCGCACGAGTGCAACTTGAGTGCACGAGATTACTTTTGTAGGTTGGCTAGTAGCGTCATACAAGGCTTGAATCGCAAGCAGCGACTTCATTGATACATTTTTTACTTTAACATTTGGAAATTATTGTTTGAAAAGTGCATTAAAAGTAATCAGTTTTTACTTAATTAAACCTTTTATTTCAAAAGAGTTTCCGACGATTTCTATCAGAACAATTTAAGAGGCTTTACAAATTTTTAAGTTGAAAAACGTACGCACGTGAGTAACAATATAACAGCTGATTTCACCTATCATCTGTAATACTTAAACAAAGCATAGCGCATATTATACTTTGGGTTATGTTTACAACTTCAATCAATAATATAATGTTTTTAAATATGAATTATAGAACTACTAATGTAGGCTATACTACGTTATAAGATTTGCATTGAGGTAATAAGTAGTATATTTCATCACTGGAACCGAAAGTGACGCTTTTCGATACGAGCTCAAGTTTAACTGAAAATGAGCGAGGATCGAACAGCCACTTTTGGCCCGTGTTTTTGTCAACCGACTCATTTCCGTTTTTATATCGCTCACACCAGCAGCCGTCAGACTTACCACATTATCGGCATTCACTGATTTTAACATTTCGTAACTATAAGGTTCTTTGTCGCTTTTGAAACTCGAAACAAAATTTTAAGTTAATCCGTTGTTCGAAATCAACGATGAATAGACACTGTAAACACGATTTCATTCTAGCAGCTCTGTAAGCTGACCTCATACGTGTTCAACCTTGACACTGCTTGTCTCAACAGATCAGGCTATCTGAAATATTAGATCAAATAGATGTAGCAGTTTTGGTATAAAAATGATTTAACCGTATTTTGTATCACCTTGTAATTAATAAAATAACATGTAATCAATATTTTAAATTACAACTATTTTATACTCCCGTGCTATTCAAATGGGAAAGTAACGCAAAATATTATCGATTTTTAAAAAAACAACTGAACAAATCACAACAAAACAATTATTCAGGCACCCTACTCGTTAATCAATGCCTTCATAAAGTTTAAAGAGAATTCTTTCTAAATTAGTGTCACACTGCTTTTCATTATTGTTCTTTCTCAAACATATTTTTGAATAACCGTTACAAGATACCAAACTTAATGGCGTTTCAGTAGGAAAGTTGGTAGAAGTAAACAGGCCTTCCAGAGAGGAAATAACCGCGACAAGGTGATGGATGTCTGACAGAATTCCAGCGATTATTTTAAATTATAGCCTACTTTTCTCCCTTCAGCGCAATATATTTCTTGCAATGCGTCTGATAAGGAAACTTAGGCTATTGTGCTGAGAAGGAGTAGTACACAGCTAAACACGTCTTTTATCGGCTTTTCTGCATTTTAATGTACATTTGTATAATTTATAGCAGCGATGCTTCAACAAAGCGAACTTGTTCGGGAAATATGGTTTTGAGGTGAAGAGTACTTGAATATGTGTTCAGAATCAAGGAAATGTAGGAGATTTTTAATGTTAAATTCTCTTCTGCCATCTGGGGAAGTAGACTTCGCGGAATTTGAGTCGTAACATAGGCTATCATGGGTCTACGTTTTTTGAACTTGTGTTAGGATTAGTCTGAGGGTAGGTTTAGTTATATTAATTATAGAGTTAATATATTTTATGTAAAGGTATTGAGTTATGCAGAGTAGACCAGGAAGTACAATATGGATGCGGAAATGAAAACTCGGTTGAGTAAGAGGTCGTGCCACGAGGAACAAAACAACTGCTACAGAAGCATCGATTGTTTTGTTAGAGATGTCAACAGGATGATAGAAGGGTTATATAGGATAATCCGAATCTAGAATCTTGGCCAGAGTGGGTTGGTCGATAGACCAGAGTAGAGTGGTCGGGTGACCAGTGAGTTAAGGGGCTGCGAGTTCGGCCAGTTTTGTGTGGAACAAGAGGCCGAGAGATCCAACATTGCGGGGCGAGTTAGCAGAATCTCTACACAGATCAAAGTTTGGACCATTGGAACGTCTGAAAGAGTTATCATGAGTCAAGAGAACTAAAGACTAGGACGTGTTGAAGACAACATAGGCCTACTGAGTGAACAAAACAGTTTTTTGGTCTATTGTTACAGCACGTTGAATTCAGAGTTTTATGGTTGATAATATAAACATAGCTTTCTACAAGTCTCCGATACCGTTCATCCAGTCCGTCTTGCAAACTCAATACCTGGTATATGAATTGTGTATTAGATATTATTGTTAGCCAGTGTTAAAGAGAAAAATATTTACCAAGCTATGACAATTGTGTTTAGATAAATATAAAATAAGCATTCTATAACTGAACCACTGATGAATTGTTATTGGTCTGTCATTTACCAATAGTAGCTTGTTCTTTGAACCAGGGAAACAAAAATTTGTTGAAAATCCTACCCCTATCACTTGCGACAGATGATGCAACTATTTTGATTTTCATGGCGTTATATGAACTGACTTCTGACAACTACCAACTACAGAATGTTCCAAAAGTACTCGATCATGTGAATATATAGGCCTAATGTATTGTCACCTCCGACGTCTAACGTTTTAAGAACGAACGCTGGGTATTAGGCCAATAAAACTTCGTAATAGAGGGTTAAGCATATATATTTTCACAGATAAAATAAACGAAAGTAAGATATACAGTGAAGTAACAGAAGTGGATATTTGTTATTGGTGTTGTACCACTGAAGGCTAATACAAACCTCTTTTCCCCTCCTCTCGGAACATATTCATACACTGAGGATACTGCAAGTATATACTGCTGTCTACAGGCAATTTTATATTATTTAAATGGAATACAACGTAAAACGAAAGTCGTTAAAATGTCAATATTAATGGATAGTAAAACTAAATGAGATCACATTTCTTTGATAAAAACTAATTATCACGCCTTTTCTTCAATTCTTTTACCAGCCTTAACGGCAACATACACACGTAATTTTAATCTTTCAATTGCCATTTATTATTAGTTTGTTTTTTATACAAATATTTACTGTTTCCATACGTTTAATGTTATTATAACAAAGGTGTAGAATTAGTTATAACATCGAAGCTAAGATGGTAAACACAGTTAAATATCCATTAATTTTAAATACATTCAATAAACATAAAATGTTGGTTCATCAGTCTAGGAATAACAAAAATTATTGTGTGTATGTTTAATTTATTTTACCTGTCTTAAGGGCAACATACATACACTAATTTTAGGCTAGGCCTAGACTTAAAATTACTTTCTACAAATTATTTTATGTATGTTGCCTTTAACGCAGGTAAAATAAATTAAATATACACACAATATATTTCGGTTAGGCTTCTTCAGCGCTTGACGATAATATCTGAACTACGCCGGACGGAACCGATCGTATGAAACAAAACACATGTTTCTTGGCTGTATTTACATTCATTGCCATAGCAACCAATTTGATAACGCTTTTTCGTTACTAGTATTTTATATTTGTCATTGCCACAGCAACAAACTAATAACACTTTTTTCTTTACGCGTTACATTTTCTATTTGTTCCAAAAACACTTTAGCTCTATCATCGTGTAATCGAACATTTTGATAGTGCTTGAAGGAATATAAATAATAAATAAGATCAGAATTATTAAAAAAACGTATGGTAATGTTATATCTGCTTAGACGTTACGAAGTCAGACAAATGCTACTATATACATTAAATTCGGACTTTAAAACCAGATATCTGCATAAATACAAATATTTTTCTCTTAAACGGGCACACTTTGAGTGTGCTTGTACTGAAAATATAGTTTAAATATTTTTATCTAATTTCGATATTCAATTCAATTTTTGAGTGTAGCACCAACACTTTTTATACTATTTGATTTTACCCTAGATGTTTTTTATTTTACTAATACTAAAGTTGGTTTCAAAAAACTTCAAAAATTTTACTCGAAAGCGGTATTCAATTGAAATTTAATTTAAGGGAGACAGTAATTTGGATTTTGAATACCTTAGTAATATAGTATTAACAGCTGCTATTTAGCTTAGGATGGTTAAAAATGTTATGTTGTTCACATGAAACTGTTACATATTAATTAAGCAATGATTTGCTTGATTTTATAGAGTTTGGCTGGACCGGAAAAATTATTCTACACGCATTTTATTCGTTTGACTCAAACGAAACAGCGACTTTAATGTAGTTTTGGTTTATTGGATTTTCACGCTTTTAGTTCAATGTACACTATATTTTCTATGAAACATTATTCTTTTTAATGGCTTAAAAATACAGATGGTTCGGTTACTTTTTAGCAGATTTTTACAAAAAGTGCAAATATTGCGAATAAAATCAATGTTTTTTTTATGTTTAATGTAATATATCTCAAAACCCGCCGACTCAGCAAACAAATTTTTCTAGAAACAAAATTTCCCTTTTAATGACAAGCATAACAGTTGTTTTTTCTTGTTTTTTTTTTTTCTGTAACTTAGATCCTATATGGTAACCGAGTTATTGTCTTGTCTAAAAACTAAAGATGTTGTATCTTGGTAGTTGTATATAATATCTTAGATCATGAATAATAAAATAGATCATGCATGCATACGGGGGCTGTGTGCCAAAAAAAAGGTTGTCGGGAAAATAGTGCATGATCGCGCCGCGAGGTAGCGCTAGGGAGAAATCATTGGTAGCATTGGTGCTTCACGCCGCTTCCGTCGTTTCCCCTTTAGATAGCGCCATTATCGTCGAATTTCCAGTGGATTGAAATATTGCAATGGATCGGAGTTCTATTAGGTTATCTAAATACAATGATAATATACACATTTTTAAATAATTTTACATTTTAAGACGGCCTCCATTTTGAAAATAATTAATGAAAACACCTTTTGGATTTTTGTACATGGGTAAAAGATGTACTAAATATGTATCAAAAATTTGCGTTTAATATAATTTCCTTCATCCAAAGATATTACGTATTTTGTAAAAATAAATGGTGGATAAACATAAAACGGAGCATTTTCAAACCTATGTTTATATGAACTTCTTTCTTTATGTTCACTAGTAGAACACGTCCTGAAAGTTTCTCAGTTTCTTTCTGAATCACCCTGTATCAACAAATATCGGAACATAACTTTAAATAATGAATTAGAACCTACACAAAATTGTTTATTAATATAAATAATGTATTGTTGGATAATATTACTTAAGAATTTTTTTAATTTGTATAGTTAGTTTTAGGTTAGTTTCTCAGTTTCTTCTTGAATCACCCTGTATCAAAAAATATCGGAACATAACTTTAAATAATGAATAAGAACCTAAAAAAATGGTTTATTAATATAAATAACGTATTGTTGGATAATATTACTTAGCATTTTTTTTTAAAGTTATGTAGTTAGTTTTAGGTTAGTTAGAATAACGCTAGGCATTTGTTAATAAATTACTTTTGTGAGATAGGTTTAAGCCACGCACCTTTTTAGTATTGTATAAAAAATAGAGTGAGACTTTCTTAGATTAGTTTCATTGTTGAATCTTGTGCGTCACTGAAGATGACTACATTATCATTAAAACGCGTTAGTGTGGTAAACGCATTGTTTCTGAGATACTCAAGTTTTATTCTATTAAGTTTAGCAATCTTAAATTAATTAAATCAGGTGCAGCGTTTTCTTTTCACCCTGTATGCTAACCCCTCCGTCACCCCATCCTTTCCGTTAGCGGATAAAACAGCTGACGAAGGTAAACAATTAGAATACAGACATGTAAGACTTGGAAACGTTTAAGAGTGTTCGACCGAGCGAAAGAATTTTAATTAAAAAGATTTGCAATTAAAGACTTTTCGTCTAACTCGACTTGATTGCTGGACACACTGAACTTGTCTTGTCATTTAATTTAAGGTAAATTCCTGCAGGACTGGAAAGTGGTAATAGTCGACAGTGATAAGGATGGAGGGTTGTTTTTAAAACCGTAATCACAATTATGATTATTATCATTAATACTGTTTCCTTAGCAGTGTGTAAAAAATGTACATGCAAATAAATATTAGTGAGCAAACATTGCATAGTATTTTTTTGAAGTCACTTTCGTTGTTTCACGGAAAATTCTGTATTTTACATAACCTAGAGAACATACACTTACTTAGCGGGGTTCATTCTGGGGGGGGGGGGAGGACATACTGAAAATGGCCAACATTGGTACCATATTTTTTTAGTACTTTAGAACCACTATACTTTAAAACATCGTGAGTTTTGTATACAAATATTACCCATTATGTGTCGCAAATATTTTTTGATATCATTTTTATGGAAAATATTATTGATTTCCAACTTTTTGTAGGCCTTTATACAGGGCGAGTATAAAGTCCCGGTGCGGTTTAATATTTTTTAAGCCATTAAATATGGAACTACAAAAATTGGCGCATTGTTACAGGGCACTAAACATTATTTCAACACGTATTCAATGAACCGCTACCTTCTGTGGGGGACGGCCCTCAAGGAGTCAGAAAAAAATCACAAATGAGAGCACAGCCTGAGTTGTACGTCAAATTAAAGGAGTTTATTAGGAGAACGTAATGCTGCAAATAAGACCTCAAAATGTTCAGCCTAAATAAAATGTTGCTGTTGAGCGTCTCGCCTGACTAGACCTCAGTTTACCTAGTTTAGTGGCACAGAAGTGTAGTGATTGAGGTTACAAAATGTCGTTTAGTGACAAAACAATAGTTTTGGACAGAATTCATTGAACGTTATTGGGAACAACTGGTTCTGTGGGACGTAAAAAGCAAAGGCTATTGTAATAAACACTCGCGTAAAGAAGAGTGCGCCGTCCTGTAGAAAATAAACGGTACCATAAACCGGCACGTACTTTCTCAAAAACATATTTAAATTATTAAACAGATTCACTGTGACTTTGTAATCGTACTATAGTAGGAGAGGGGATACATTAAAGTAGGAGAGTAACTAATACAAATTTTGTTATTTTCAGAAAATATTCGATTGATTTCGAAAAAATTTGCACCAAACATATCAATTAGGCCTCTTTAAATCCATGAACAAAGGTTTTGCAAATTATTGAAAAACAACCCTCTTTTTGGCCAAAAAACCCCAAAAATCAGTTATTATTATTATTAGCTAAACGAGAATTTTTACAAAGATGCGGTTTTTTACATATGATAGGTAAAGGGCTACGAATAAGCCAAACTTGATCAAAATCGTTAGAGCCGTTTTTTTATTTAAAAAATACTAACTGATTTTTTGGCCAAAAAGGGGGTTGTTTTTCAAAACCTTTTTTCGTGCCAAGCCTAATTGATATGTTTGGTGCAAATTTGTTCGAAATCGATCGAAAAATATATTCTTCTCTTTATGCAAGATGCATAAGTCTTGCATCAGTCTTGAAAATCATCAAAGACTGTAAAATCGGGTTTGGCACTACAGAAAAAGCTAAATATCCCTACCAAAATAAAAATTCCCACCATATGCGGCAATTTGAATTAATTTCAAATTGGATAAATCATATCAAATTATTAAGAATATGATACAAAATTTGTCTTATCCTCATGTGACATGCGAACCAAAAAACGTTAAGTTTACCCACTTAGAGTTGAGATATAATAATAAATTTAGTCTTGTTTTAAAGCTAAATAAAAGGGCAATAATAAGAAATAAAAAACAAAAAAATGAAAAAAATAAAATTGTAGGTGCTCCGGAGCACTTAATTTTGTATGGCAAATTTTAGAGAGCCAATTTTGATTTCTCTATTCTCATTGATAGTAGGTGAATTGAATGTTTATTGTTTACTACTGTTTAAACAATTACCACATTTTAATTACGTAAACGCGAGTAATCGAAATAATAACTATATTCAATAGTAAGGTGCTAATTAAACACTTTACTAATTAGGTCCCGATCAGTTAGTTCAGGGCGCCCATAGCAAATACGAGTCCTTTTATAATTATAGAAGACTAGACCCAAATGCAAACATACTCTTGTATACTCTAATATACTCACGGAAATGAGGATTGATTTGAAAAGAGGCACTCTGATTGGGATAGGGTGGTGGGGGTAGCTGTAACCTGGATTCTGACGCATGTCCAGTAGGGCCAGAGATTTTGCGTGGATGACAGGATTTGTTTTATATAATAGAGAGATAAGAAGAGATACTTGAGATTAGTCATATTGAGTTTAAATACTTGAATGTAAGTTTTTACTCTACTGAATTTTCACAAGGTAAGATTTTTACAACGATCCTTGTAGGAAACCCGTAATAGATATACATGAGCTGTCAATAATATTTTTGTGTGTTTTTCAGAACAAAAAATACTTTCGTTTACTGTTTTGGTCTTTCCGATTTGTTTGTTTATCGATTTAGCCAGAGCAAACCTTAAAAGGGACTAAAACAGCTGTTTTACCTAGTTACGATTATTGATTAAACAAATTTTACAACTAGCAAGAACAAATCCTAGATCATGTTATACGAAAATAATACAACAGCAACAGTTGGACCACGGTTGAATTGGATTTGTTGTTGTTAAATTAATTCTTAACAAGCAAACGTACCAAAAAAGACTTTAAACTCATCTTTTTAAAATGTAGTACAGTTAAAAAATAATCACAATATTAAAAATCTAAGAGTTTAAAAAGTAAAATGATCAACATATTTAAAAATTCTAAGAGTTTAAGAAGTAAAATAATATAAAATATTAAATAATTTAAGAGTTTAAGAAGTAACATAATCAAAATATTAAAAAAAATAAGAGTTTAAGAAGTAACATAATCAAAATATTAAAAAAACTAAGAGTATAAGAAGTAAAATAATAAAAATATGAAAAAATCGTAGAGTTTAAGAAGTAAAATAATCAAAATATTGAACAATTTAAGAGTTTAAGAAGTAACATATTCAAAATATTAAAAAAAAAACTAAGAGTTTAAGAAGTAAAATAAGAAAAATAAGAAAAGTCGTAGAGTTTAAGAAGTAAAATAATCAAAATACTAAACAATTTAAGAGTGTAGGAACTAACATAATTAAAATATTTAAAAAAAGTAAGAGTATAAGAAGTAAAATAATAAAAATATGAAAAATCGTAGAGTTTAAGAAGTAAAATAATCAAAATATTAAACAATTTAAGAGT
>JAGFPH010008995.1:0-10445 GCA_018207615.1 Philaenus spumarius
TGTGTGTGTGTGTGTGTGTGTGTGTGTGTGTGTGTGTGTGTGTGTGTGTGTGTGTGTGTATGTAAGTATGTTACCCGCTTATAACTTTTGAACGGCTTAACCGATTGGATCCTACCAAACGGCGTTCTAAAGAGTTCCATCAAACTTAGATTTCCTGAAAATTTCAACTAATTCGGACCGGTAGGTTCTGAGAAATTTCAAAAAAACTAAGAAATAAAATTTTCAAATCAGGTTTTTTTTTAATAACTTTTAAACGGCTTTACCGATCAATTCCAAAATCTAATCAGCTTTTAACCTTGAAAAGCGACGTCGATCGCTACCAGTCCGGTCAAAATCGGTTAATTCGTTCGTGAGATATCGTGAACGAAAGAAAATAAAAAAAGTGTTTTTTCTCAATTTCTCCGAAATTTTTCATCAGAAAAATTTTTGTTGTCGATTCTTTCAATGGACTCGAAAAACTGCACCGATTGCCGCAAATTGCATAAAAATCGGTTGATTCATTCGCGAGATATCGTGAACGAAAGAAAATCAAAAAAAGTGTTTTTCCTCAATTTCTCCGAAAATTTTCATCTGAAAAATGTTTGTTGTTGATTATTTTAATGGACTTAAAAAACTGCATCGATTGCCTCAAATCGCATAAAAATCGGTTGATTCATTCAAAAGTTATGGCAGTTCAAAATTTCCAAAAATAGTGTTTGCTTTAATTAAACTTAGCGGGAAGTTACATGGATGGCATTTAGGGTCAACCGTTTTCCAAATTTGTTTAATGTATTACCGAATTTAGAAGAGGGATATCATTCTGAAGATACAGTATATCTCCGAAACGCATCATTGATGAACAAAAAGTACGATACAGTAATTTGAATTACGATTTTGTCCTAATACGTATCTTACTGTTTGTTGTGTATTATTTTGTTGTTATAGGCGCATATGGACGATTTAGCGCTATGCAACTTAGCGTTAGGAGCAAGTGTCCAACAAACAAATAACATCGCGTTGATAGCAGCGCCGTTGTTGTTGTTGCAAATAGCAAACTTTACCTTTGAAGCTGAATCAGTGATACGTCTTTCCGAGTCTCAGTCGACGGAGAAGTTGGGCGTGGGACTAACCAAGACACTCCGCCCCTACAGAGAACAGATCAACAACATAACTAAGAACTTGGTCGGAACATCGGCTGAACGGTGCGCCAGTTCTGACACTTTGGCTTATTTGTATGATACGTCCTCGACTTCGAACAACGCGACGAGAGAAGTCCTGCTTAAAGATTCTGCCAGAGTAATCGTCGATACCTGTAAGTGTTTCAAGTTAATTTTTACTTGGTAGTTTAACACATTTCATAGCAAAATCAATCATCTGAGGTCATCCTTTAGTTAATAAAATATGTTTTCTTTTAAAATAATAATCAAATTTTATACCACACTGGAGCGTCCTCCTCCTGCTACCTTCGTTCGCCAATCCCTGCGGCGAAACCATTGTGTAAAGATATTGTATGCTCTGAAGTTTATTTTAAAAAAAAATCAATGATTAATTTATTCAAAAAATAAAATCTTGCAAAATCAAAATAAAATCTCTTTGTTAAAACCAATTGAATTGACACATAAATTATATCCAATTTATATTTTAACCTAAAATTAATTATCCATCAGGATTGTCAGATAGAACAATTGTTAATTAATCATTTCTTTTATTAATTACTTTTATAGTTTATTCAATTTTATTTAATTAATTAATTTTTATTATTATTTTGACTTTATATTTACTGAATTTAATTTTATTTATTTAATTTACAATTTATGAATAATTTTACCAGAATCAAAAATAACCTTCTCAAACCAGTACTTTTAATTAATTTAATTTAATTTAATCAGGCAAATTATTTTATGGGTAACAACGTATATTCGTTATCACAGACCTTGTTTTTGACGTTAGATCAGTCCGCCGACTTTTGATGTATCGGGAGTTCCTGGATGATAGGTGTCAGCGGGATGCCGCTCGTGCTGCGCGAAGTCTAGTTGAAATCAGCTGATGTTGAACGGCGAAATGCTGCCTTCTGTAGTCGTGATGTCAGCGTCCAGTTGTTGGCTGGTGAGCAGAATGAACTTGAAGAATGAATCTGGAAGAATCTGGTAGAACTAAAGTTAATCCTATTTCTTCCCGAGTTATGGGTTTAAATCCTTGACGTCAATCGCTCATGTCCTGGAGAGTAGCCTAGTTACTCCAATTTACCAAATATAGTTTTGTGTGCTAACTCATTTGAATAGGCTGTATGATCGATTCTGCGAAGTCTACTTTTAACATGTAGCTTCTAACGTTGAAATATTTAAGTTTTACGAATAATGAAACCCTGAATGCTGTTTCAAATTACTAAGAACTTTCTAGCATAGTACTTACTTAGTAGCAATTACTGAACGTAGAGAAAACAAATGTTACCGTCTGATACTGGTCTATAACATCGTTAAAGTAGTAATTTTTTTTTCCTGGACCACGCTTCACCCTTTATACGGGTCCTGACGTCACTCCTGGTACACCCCTTCTCTTGGTCTGCACCAGATTTTTATTTAGGCCTTTCGCACCTTTTTTCAAAAATGTTTTCTCGTAATTATTTTTCTCGTAATTTTTTATTTAGCCTAATTAATTTATCTTTTCTTTTATTATTTCTTATTAAAATCCATTACTTTCCTTTGACTTTGACGGCTTCTCCAAGTTGACGGTGTGACGTATCCCCTCCACTTCTTGGCTTGCGGTGCGTTTTCTCATCCCCGCTCCTTCGTGGTACAATCATCTATTGTTCTTCGTTTTTTGTTAACAACTTCGTCAGGTGTTGATGTATTTCCCTCTTGAGATTCTCGTTTTCTTAAGCACGCGACACGCTTTCGGCACAATATCGAATGGTGTTTTGGACGTCTCGTTTGCGTGCACGGCACGTTTTTCGCTGACTCGCGCTTTTCCGTAACTTGTCTTTTGTCCTTCCACTTTTCTTCATTGGTCATTTTCTCACTTTGACGTAGTGGTTACCTTACGGTATTGTCCGCTGTTTTCGCCGATTTGTCACTTCTTGTCTTCTTGGGAAATAGCCTATTCTTGCAGAAACTAATTGGTTTAGTTTTATTTTAATTAGCCGAAATGTATTCAAAATACTGGTAACCTACCATTACATTTCTATTCTAAACCTGTTTGTTTTTCTATTTATTTTTTATAAAAAAATTTATCTTTATTTTATCATCTTTTAAAAGTGTAAATTCTCTCACCTTTTTTCTTTACATTATTTTGAACATTTTATTATTTTTTATTATAAAACTTTATTTACCTTACACTCTCTTTTACTTCAGAAACTTTGAATTTACCTTCTTATCCACTTTTTGAATGCGTAAAGATCGTCTCTTTAGCTATTTTTTTTATTTCTGAAAAAATATCTTTTTCTCGAATAATCAATATTTCTGGTCTAATTCTGTAGATTCCAAAAACATCATGCTTTTTGGATTTTCAGTGAAATTGAACTTTTCCCTTAACTTTAAATCCTATTTACTTTGGTGCTATTAAAATTTACGATTTGCATCTCGCACGGATATTACCCTATGCGTTTAGCGCAATGCAACCAACCATGAAAAATGCAAATGGGTGATTTTTATACATATATTGAGACATAAGATTCTGGTTTTTATTTAGAAAGAACAGTGAAATTATGATTCTCAAAATTTTCAAATAACCTCAAAATTTACATAGGCCTAACAGAAATTATCATTATGGAAATTAAAATAACTTTGTAATCATAGAATATTAAACACCTAAATTATATCAAAACTTACCTTGCTTTTAAATTTAACTTACCTTTTACTTTCTCCCCCTATACCATAGTATATGGAGAAAGTATTGTATTCGTCGAAATTTTCGAGTTTGAGTTTTTGGTGGAAATATCCGTTTTGGGTCCCCCTGAACCTAAAAAAGTGGTTTTCGGAGTGATGTCTGTGTGTGTGTCTGTGTGTCTGTGTGGATGTTATAAGACCTAGAGCCTAAACCAGTAGTCAGATTTTGATGAAATTTGGTATGGAGGTACTAATCCACGGTATCTCCAGGCGTTTTTTTCATGTTTGTGAACTTTTAATTTTTAATGGTAATTTTCCCATAAAAACCCTTAAAATAACGGAAAAATCAACTTTTCTCAAAAACGGCTCTAACGATTTTGATTAAAATTTTATAGTTTATTATACTTTAGGTCCCTAATAAACTATAAAATTTTAATCAAAATCGTACGAGCCGTTTTTGAGAAAAGTTGATTTTTCCGTTATTTTAACGGTTTTTATGGGAAAATTACCCTTAAAAATTAAAAATTCACAAAAATGAAAAAAAACGCCTGGAGATACCGTGGATTAGTACCTCCATACTAAATTTCATCAAAATCGTACTACTGGTTTAGGCTCGGATGTTATAAAAATTTTATATATTATTAGGGACCTATAGTACCATAAACTGTAAAATTTTAATCAAAATCGTTTGAGCCGTTTTTGAGAAAAGTTGGTTTTTCCGTTATTTTATGGATTTTTATGGGAAAACAACTTTAATACGAAATCACCTCTCCTACCCCACTCTACAAGTCACCGTGACGTTTAATAATTTAAATATGTTTGTGAGAAAGTATGTGCCAGTTCCTGGTACCGTTTATTTATTTATTGTATTTATTGTATTATTTTTTTTTTAATGTTATACACCTATGTGCTACCCTTAAAGCCACATGGATGTCGCTTGCTGAAATTCAATAACAATAACAATTTCTATTTGTTGGGCTAAAATTGTTTTACGGAGCGCGCCGCTGTATTGAGTTGTATGACTTCAATAAGTGAGAGCTTGTGTTACGTTGTTTTACATTTAGCGAAACAAAGTGGATTTAATGGTCGTGTTGTGGAGTTATGATTTTAGTAACGTTCCTGTTAACTCTTCAATAATTATGGTTTAATTTTATTCTTTAATCTGCAAGAAACTCTCGCTATTTCAAGAAAATATGTATGGCCTAGAAATGCATTAAAAAACTATTCCATAGAGTTTATACATATATTTTAACTCCCCAGACCCGTTATTGTTAAATTCTTGGTAATGTTGTTTTCGGCTTCTTATGACCCCTCCCAAAATGAAATCCTGTATCCGCCCCTGCCTAGGCCAAGTGCCATGCACCACGACCACGAGTGCTCTGACAGAGTTACGGTGTAGAAATAGCGGAGTCCGACAAACTTGTTTATTTACGTTAGTACGCGCAGTCCGATGTAGTTGAAAAGATAACGGCTTTCATTTCCCAAGTTACCTATGTTGTGAATTGAGTTTAAGTTTAAAGTGATTTATTTTCTGTTTTTAATTAAATACTTTAAATCATATTTTCTGTTTTTATTTACCTCTGCTGCAATATAGCTTAGAGTCGTAAATCGTAATGTAAACTTTCCATTTTTTCTATTAATCATTTTGAAAAGTACAGTATATTATTATTTATCTTTTCGATGTGAGTGAAGTTTTTACTTTCTTTTCTTTAGTGCAAACTTAGAAATGGCTAAACTTAACCTATATTTTTTGAGTTTTCTTTCTCCCGTAATTTCCATAGAGTATATTTCCGCTAAAATTCTATTTTGTTTTTAGAGTCAGTTTAGCGTGTACTTTCAGAATATAAGACACGTTCCAAAATATCTGTGGCCTCTGTAATCTACACAATTACCGCTTTTTTCGTTTCAGACGCTGAGGCTGTCAACAAATGTACGGTAGGACCTGTTGGTAACCTACGCGCCAAAATCAGCAAACTTTCCACATTGAAAAAACGAATCCAGTCCGAATATAATATCGACACTGCAAAGGCAACCATAAGTAAATGCTGGGATAATCAAAGCCGGGATTATTTTTTGTTGAAGTGTTTACCGAAATATTTTGACGGATTCTCAAATCTACTTAACGACTTTACAAAAATAATAAAGCCCGGACAAACACAGAACGTTAGCGATGTTTTCGAGATGGATTACTTCGATCAGGAACTATTCTTCTTTTCTAATTGTCTAGAGGACGCTAATATCGATGCTGCAGTGGCTGCGAACATCATACTGAACGGGATAAAGAGCTGTGCTGCAGCGAAAGGAGTTGATGTTTCTATCACACAAGTAAGTGTACCTTTAAAATTTGGTGTGATTTAGCCACATAGGTATGTGATATCGATGGCGGCTCCTTATAAAGTTGTTTGGTTGCACAAACCCCAAGAAAGAAAAACAAAATTAATCACATTAATATTTATTTAAATATCAGTGCATTATCAATAACAACCTCATTCCAATCCAAAATTTACGGCCAAAAATGTCCCCAAACGGTTGAAAAGCCGAAGAACATCAACCCAACCTTCGCGTGCAGCATCTGGGAACGCACTGCTTCTGCAACCAGAGCCTAATGCAGTTATTATTATTGAAACTGGTGGGAGATTTGTAACTAATGAGTTGCTATGGCAACTCACATAAAGCCTCAGGTTCACAAAAGTTCTGCAACACGCCACCGGGGCGCTAGGTTTTTGCCACTCAGAATGCCTTGTGATGTTCATGTTTTGTTTAGTGAATAATGCAAGACATTTTAAGGTTATGTGTTGTTAGTTTTGTTCTCGTATTTGGCTAGCTGTGTTTGTTGTTTATTTGTTTTAGATTGTGTTAATATATTCTAGTGTGTGTGTCTTTAGTATGGATTCCATTACAATAGTGCTTTTAAAGCTTTTTACATTATTTTTCATTATTTTACAATTTGAGTGGGCCTAGACAGAGCGTGTAGTGTGTAGTGTTGATTAGACGCCAATCAAAAGCTGTTAATATTCTTTTCATAATTATTAGTATTCGTGCCATTCGTGATTTAAAATAGGCCACAACCTATTACCAAAATGTTTGAACCCATTATCCCAAATCTATTTTCAAACATCCATACAATTCAAATAATAGTTTTTCAACAAAAAAAGATAGGCCAAGTTCCTAAATAGGATATGTGGCGAGTTCATAAATCTGATTATGTTAATGCTATGTTCAGGTTATATTTATTATAAAATTAAAATTCTGTTATTTACAGCAATATTTAAGCAGTAATTAGGCCTAGACCTACAACTCTATTTAAGTTAAAAATGTTGGTGCAATTAAGACAAAAACGTATAATTCCACGTGTAATTCCTCATCTAAAATAATGTGTTAAATTGCGTTTATATGCCATACCCCACGGAAATTCTCTCCACATAATTGCAACCACCAAGTTAATAACTCACCAGCCGCCACTGGAATTGAGCTATGTAAATCATGTTAATTTTGGCAGGTTGTTAACAATGTTCAGTTAAAGGCGGTTTACAAATTTTAATAAATATTACCAATTTAGATAATGAAAAAAACTCGCTGGGTTTGAAATCAAGAAAATCTTTGGGAGGATGGACTTCAGTATAGTCACTATAGTCTGTGGTATAGTAGAGTCTTGCTATTCCGAACTAATTGGGACCGAATACGGTTTGGTTTAGCGGGAATTCGGAATCGGCGGATTTCATGAATAATTTCAACGTATTGTCTTGTTAAGGCGTAAATTAAGTGCGGAGACATCTGCTAGTGTCAGTTCTATACAGCGTTGAACGGCTCGGAAGAAAGCGAGGAGGAGGTGAACGTTCAAACTGAACTCATATCATACGTGGACGCGGCAAATGCTTTTGACCTCGCCTTAGTGTAGGTTTACACCATCCGTTGCGTTACGATTCAGTTTTCTTCTGTTACGTCTCCGACTTTACATTCTGTATTTATCCTTACCGACACTTTCCAAGTAGTTTCTCCTTTCTCCGCTAGGAACCGACTCCGTACGGTATCCAGCTTTAGTACCTTTCCTTATCAAGATATACGACAGCTGTTCTCTAGACCGTTAACCTTGCTTCGTTTTAGAACTTTCGAGAACAGAGTCCGCCATCGCTTCCACTACAGGAAAGTCCACTTTTGTTATGTCGCTGATATAGTTAAATTATGTTGTGGATTAATTCCTTATATTTTTTTTTAGTCGCGAGTTATGCGCAAGGCTATTTGACATGCCTTTGTTATAAGCCTTTATTTTGTGAATACCAGGTAAGAATGTTTTAGCTTTACCTTGATAATTATGAAATGTTCACTTGTAAAATTTAATAAGGTTAGTTCCACCGTTGGCTTAAGAATAACGTTTCAAACTCATGTTGTTTGATTTAATAAAAGACCTATGTATTTCATTTTTACTACAGCCTAATTTTAAAATGCTAATCTTACAGCCTACAAAAACTTTAAAGCTGATGCTATGTTGTGTATTACTAAAGTCTTAACCTATTTCAAACAAAAAACTAGCCTAAACAGTTCTGTATTAATTAACTGTAACTGTGTAGTTTTCTGCAGTATAACCAGAATATTGAAAACTTTTAAAGAGCTATAGGCATAATATTTCTGATATATATTTTATGTAACTAAACAAGAACATTTTTATGTTGCCATGTGGTTTGGTTAACATATAGAAACATTCTTATGCAACATGATACATGTTGTATTAACTCTTACAATCTTTAAGTAGCAATTTGTCACCTTGTGCTACAAATTTTAGAACAGCTAACTCAAAAAGAACTATCTGATTTATGCTTATTTAATTAGCTGCAAGTTTTCTAAAAAAGGATTGTTATTTGTGTTATGCAGTTACACTGGTTCAACTTCAGGGGATAATTAACCCATACAATGCCATAAGCTACACCACAGCTACGCCTTACTGAAAAGGCCTACCTTTCAACAGGACTTTAAATAAAATAAAATTCTTGCATCTACAGTGTTCTGGTTATAGACAAAGAAATATCAATGATCTGCAGTTGATTTTTGTGTTAAATATTAAACAGGCTGTATTTTGAAAAAGTAATTTTGTGTATGAATACTATATAGGATATGTTTGGTATTTAATAATTGGGCGGTGCAGCTATAGCAATATTTCGGACCATAGCCCCTCAGGGCTGTACACACTAGAAATTCTTATATTTTTATATATATATATAGAGAGGCGTCTCATAATCATTTATTTATATTTATTTTATTTACTTTTAGCTCTACAGTTGGCCAACGACATATGTTTGTTATTTTCCTAATCAAATCCATGGTATGTCATGTTATTTTGTAATTTTGTCTAACCTTTTGTATTAAATCTGTAATCTTTATTAAAGGGGAGGGTTTTGATTTTTGATTTTTGGGGAGGGGATTTCAAATTTAAATAAATATATATGTATTTCCTTTTTTTTAATCTAATTTTTTTTGTATTAAGGGCGTATAATTTATCTAAACTTTATCTAAGGGCGCATAAAATTTAACTTAACTTTTATTAATAAACCTAAAATGCATTCTAGTTCTATGGTTTATTTAGTTAACCTTTAGGTACCTTATACTTTGTGAGTAAACAGCTGAAACATTCATACCTTTGGTGACATTTAAATTTTAAAGGTAAGTTTTGAACAGTACCAATCTATGTGGCCCAGTATTGCTTCCGTTCCCCATTTAATCCTTCGTAAGATTGGTACACTTCTAAAAACAGAAGGAAAGGGATAGGTTGATCGAACTGTTCGTTTTGTCATCCCGCAGACTATCCCTTAGTACATCATTATCTTGAAAAATCACCGAGAAAAAAAATTCCTTCGAGCGTACACGAAGGAGAAAAACGGATGAAAGCAAATGGCAGTGGGAACAACACTACTATTAATTGTCCGTTTACAGTTTAGTTGATAGCATGGGCAGGCATTGTCCATGCTATTGGAACGGAAATCTTACGCCATTATCCCGCATGAAAACATCAACCCCATAAAACTCATTAAAACTAGTTATTAGGAATACGATTCCCTTGATATTGTTTTTTATTGATATTTATATTTTCAAGAATAATTTGTATTAATATGAAACACAAAAACAAAGTGAATAAACGGTATCAGGAAACTGACACATACTTTCTCCCTCATTATCGGAACTTAATAAAAACATATTATTTCATGAAGCCAAAAGTATATGAAAGAAACATAAATTTCGTATTATTGTTTTTTTGAACCATAATTTTTACAGGGATGCGGGTGGTGCCATTTTATTTTTCACGGAAAGTACTATAAAATACTCTACCTTTTCATCAGTAGAATAATAATTCAAAATACGAATTTTTTAATTTTTTTATTTTTAAGAGTAATTTTTCCATAAAAATCCATAAAATAACGGAAAAACCAACTTTTCTCAAAAACGGCTCGAACGATTTTGATTAAAATTTTATAGTTTATAGTACATTTAGGTCCCTAATAGACTATAAAATTTTAATCAAAATCGTTAAAGCCGTTTGTGAGAAAAGTTGACTTTTCCGTTATTTTAAGGGTTTTTATGGAAAAAAAACTAATAATAAATATTAGAATTAAAAAACTATAATAAATATTATTTAATAATCAAATAATTAAT
>JAGFPH010008995.1:10455-43566 GCA_018207615.1 Philaenus spumarius
CAATAGTTTTCTTCTTTTGTTTAAGAAAAAGAAGAAAACATTAAAAAATCATTCAAAAGTGAATTAAAAACCCATTATTATTTTTTTATCTTATAAATAAAAAAAAAAATTATTTTCATTATTAATTTTCCAATAATTTACTCCCCAATAATTTGGGTTTAGTTTCATGGGAAAATTAAACTTAAAAATAAAAAATTCACAAAAATTAAAAAAAAACCCTGGAGATACCGTGGATTAGTACTTCCATACCAAATTTCATCAAAATCGGACTACTGGTTTAGGCTCTAGGTCTGATAACACACAGACACACCCCCACTCACACCCACAGACATCACTCCGAAAACTACTTTTTTTAGGTTCAGGGGGGCCCAAAACGGATATTTCCACAAAAAACTCAAACTCGAAAATTTTGACGAATACAATACTTTCTCCATATACTATGGTATAGGGGGAGAAAGTAAAAATAGTTTAATATAATAAATTACCTATAGTAAAAATAGTTGTTTTGTTTACATTTATTTTGATGAAGAGCTGTTTTTTTAGGAAAGTAAATGATTGAATATTGTACTGCAATAACTGAATAATATTTCAATTTTGCCATTTTGCCATAATCCACCAACAATGGATTAGTGACGTACCAAATAAAAGGTAACAATAAATTTATTATAACTGAATAATAATACAAAAACTTTAGAGAAAATCTTTAATTTCATTATGTAAGCTCCCGGATTGAAATATAATAACAAAATATGTTAAACAGGTATAAATTTACCTGTATACGTCTTTTTTCAATCCTTATTATGTTGTTTGATGTGTCGACTGCAGTTTCGGGTTACCCCATCTTCTGGTCACACTAATTCGTACACCACAAAAATATACAGTTAGATAAAACTATTTCTCTCACTAGTGAGATCGTCGTAAAACACATTCTACGAAACACGAAAACACAAAACACAAAAAACGCACAAACAAATGTCACTAATTATATGCATCTTGCCCGGGCAAAGGGAGGTCACCTACTGAACTTTATCTGGCTTTGGTTCAGGAACTGAAGTTTAAGCATGTTGTGGTAGGCAAACGGAAGTATACTTTTTTATTTTATTTTATTATTCTCCATTTTAATCAATGTGTCAAACAGTATGTTGGATGGGAATGACACTTTATCGTTTAGTAAATGTTGTTTTTCAATTTTTGAGGCTCTGTAAATGGCGAACTCCTCCCATGAATCCATGTAACGGCCTTTTTTACATAAATGTAAGATGTTCATGTTAGTTTTAAAGTCTCTGTAGCCATGTAAATGACTTATTAAATGTTCAGTGTAATTGGATTTGGGAGTGTTCAAAACCAGACAGTTTTTGGGTAAGTGTTCTTTGAACCTTTTTACAAAAGGGCGGCCTGTTTGGCCTATATAAAAACTCGGACAGTCATTACATGAAAGCTGGTAAATTCCCGTTTTTTTGGCCAAATCTGGTTCACCGTTGCTGTGTGAACTGAGCAGACGTTCAAGCTTGTTGGTTGTTTTATACGTAGTCTTGCTGTCATTTTTAGCCATTTCGTTATGTATAGTGTTGTTTAAAAACGATCCGTATTCTATGGAGATGTACTTTTGTTTTTGTTTATTAGCCTTAACCGTTTTTCTATTGTGTTTTTTGATAAGGTTATCGATCAAGGTACTATTATAACCGTTAGTCATAGCTATGTGTTTAATGATATTTAATTCACAATCATAATCTGATTTATTTAAAGGAACAGTTAGAAGGCTATGGACTAGGCTATTATAGGCTGCTGTTTTCTGGTTTAACGGATGGTGTGAAGATGAATGTATGGTTTGGTCAGTGGCGGTTGGTTTACGGTATATTTTATAGCAAATTTGGTTTCCTTCTTTGTATAAGGTTAGGTCGAGAAAATTTAGTTTATTATTAGTTTCAGTTTCCAGTGTGAATTTGAGGTTAGGGTGGATATTGTTTAAATAATTCTTTAGTAAGTTCAGTTGTCTGTCACTTCCATCATACAACAAGATAGTATCATCCACGTATCTATTATAAAATATTGTTTTGTTTTTGAACTTGTTAGAATCAGTCCATAGGTGTTTGTTCTCGAAATGATTGAGGAAAATTTCAGAGAGGATACCTGATAATGGCGAACCCATGGCTAGGCCTTCATTTTGAGAGTAAAATGCATCATTAAAGTAGAAATAATTCTGACTGAGAACGGTGCGTATTAAAGTTATTAACTCATAGATGGCGTTGGAAGGTAATTTAGAGTTCATTATCAGATTATTATGGATAATGTCTATAGTTTCACCTATAGGTATATTGGTATACAGGTTGATGATATCGAAAGAAGCAAGCCTATAACCGGTTTTTAAGGTTACAGATTTTATTTCCTCAATTAAGTCTATGCTATTACGTAAAGCATGACTGTTTGTAAAAACAAATTCCTGTTTTAGTATATTATCCAAATATTTTGCCAGTTTATATGTAGGGGCTGAGGTAAAGTTGACTAACGGTCTGATAGGAACATCAGGTTTATGTACTTTAAGTAATCCTCTTAGATAAGGAGCACTTGGGTTAATCATTTTAAGAGATCTAATCGTGTTTTCTGATAGAAGGTTTTTGCTGCTGTTAAGAACTTTGTTTACTGTTTGATTATAGTTGGCAGTGGGGTCTTTTAAAAGTTTGTTTATTTTGTTATTAGAAATGAAGTTGTTTACTTTTGTATTATAAACCTCTCTATTCAAGACGACTATTGAGTTGCCTTTATCGGCCTTGGTTATTATTGCGTCATGTAGTAATAATTTGTTGTTAATTCCCTTTAAGGTTTGTCGCTCGTTTTTAAAATGACTGTCACATGTAGTGGTTGGGTTCCTTAAAACTTTTTTAATTTTATTGTTCAAGACGACTCTAGCAGTAATTTGTGCTTCTGTTGTTGGCAAAGTTTTAACAGCTGCTTCGGCGTGTATGACTTCAGAAACAAAACTATTATGACCCTTCTTTGGAAAATTATATTTTAATCCTTTGTTAAGCAAATTGGATTCGAATTGAAAAACTCAAAAATTGAAAAACAACATTTACTAAACGATAAAGTGTCATTCCCATCCAACATACTGTTTGACACATTGATTAAAATGGAGAATAATAAAATAAAATAAAAAAGGAGACTTCCGTTTGCCTACCACAACATGCTTAAACTTCAGTTCCTGAACCAAAGCCAGATAAAGTTCAGTAGGTGACCTACCTTTGCCCGGGCAAGATGTATATAATTAGTGACATTTGTTTGTGCGTTTTTTGTGTTTTGTGTTTTCGTGTTTCGTTGAATGTGTTTTACGACGATCTCACTAGTGAGAGAAATAGTTTTATCTAACTGTATATTTTTGTGGTTTGTGGTATACGAATTAGTGTGACCAGAAGATGGGGTAACCCGAAACTGCAGTCGACACATCAAACAACATAATAAGGATTGAAAAAAGACGTATACAGGTAAATTTATACCTATTTAACATATTTTGTTAAAATCTTTAAATTCAAAATTTGTTATCAAAATGAATTAAGGATTGAGAAAATAAGCACTGACTTTAGTTTACACAAAACATCAGAACATTATTGGTGCTGTACTATCTATCATGGCCTAAATTCGGATGTATAGTACTGTAGTAATTATTTTGAGAGTATATTATTTTATTTGGGAGAATATATATTTGCTTTCAGAAGACAATTTTCTCAATTATTTAGAATTAGCACAGAAAGCCATACACGTTAGAATAAAACTAATGTAAGGTTGGATTTGTAGTTTAAACTTCATAATGGGGAACATGAGGAATGTTACTGAAATGAAGAAATTTGGATCTTGAATTAAACACTGATATTCATAATTAAGGATTAAGGAATTAAGGATATTCATAATTCAATATGGAATAATATGGTAATGAATAGGAGCCGATGTAGCTAGGACAGGTAGTAGCGCGGCAAGCCTTCATAAGGCCCAGGCTGTCAACTAAACTGTAAACGGACAATAGTGCCTAGCTGTTGTATCTAGTCTTTCTTTGTGAGGGACCCGGTATCCGTTTCACCGGACGCTTGTTGCGATAGCTTCCTTCCCGCAAAACGGGTGGAAAACGTGAAACATGCTTCGTCCAAATCAAACTATGTTTCAATCAACATAATAGGTGAGCCAAAAAAAACATGACTGTTTTTAAAATTAAATTGTTCGAGAACCAAAAATGCTTTATTATTGCAAATATAACTAAAATATTTACATGATTTTGCCATTTCATTTATGGAAGAGTATGTCTCTCAAAAGACGTCCATTTAAGTCTACACAGGCTTCCCATCTTTTCTGTAAACTGGAAGTTACTTTACGTAACATTGATCGAGGATCGAGGAATAGCAGCAACCTCGTTTCTTATGCACTGCTTAAGTTCAGCTATATCACGGGGCTTGGACACAAAAACTTTACTTTTCAGATATCCCCATAGCCAAAAGTCACATGACGTAAGGTCTGGGGACCGCGCAGACCACTGAACATCACCAAATCGTGAAATCAAGTGTCCCGGAAATAACTGACGTAAAACCGTCATAGAGGGTCCTGCTGTATGGCAAGTGGCCCCATCCTGCTGAAACCAGATATCTTGAGTGTCAATTCCTAAAAGACGTAACTGCGGCACCAAAAAGTCCCTAATCATTGCCACATATCGGGCTGAATTGACAGTGACAGTCCTTCCCTCATTGTCCTCAAAAAAATACGGCCCGATGATTCCAAACCGCGCCACTCCGCACCAAACAGTCACTTTCTCTGCATGAAGCGGGCGTTCATGAATTTCTTTTGGATTTTCGGCTGACCAGTACCGAAAATTTTGTTTGTTCACTTTACCTGATAATTCAAAGTGTGCTTCATCGGACATTATCAAAACTTGAAGTAGGTTTTCTTCATTCACAAGCTGTAATAATCTCTGGCATAAGGTAATGCGTGGTACGAAGTCTATGTCTTTCAGTTTCTGTGTCATCGCTATTTTATAGGGGTGGAAATTCAAGTCACAATGTAAAATTCTACGCAGGGAAGTGTTGGATATTGCCAATGCAACAGATTGTTTGCGGGCCGAACGTTTAGGACTTTGCAGTACACTTGCGCGGACATTTTCAATGTTTTCTGGTGTTCGAACTGTACGGGGCCTCTCACTTGGCTTTATTTTGAGAGCCGAAGCCGTATTCCGGAAGTTATTTACCCACTTCAAAATCGTATTTCGACAAGGAATGTCGCCATGACGACCAATGTTGAAGTGAGCACGAAATTTTCGTCGCGTAGCAACCACGGACTCGTTATTTTTGAAAAATGTTTCAATCACAAAAGCACGATGATGCACTTGCCACTGATGATCCATGGTAACTAACCTCAAAATGGCATTAACTAACCCACAATTAAACGCAACAATGAACTCTGTAAGAAATATAACAGCTGATCAATCGCCACATGAAAACAGTCAGGTTTTTATGGCTCACCTGGTACATGCCCCACACATACATCCATGCTTATGACTAGCGCCAGTAAGCGCAAAACCCATGATTTCCGCCGGTTCATCCAGGTGCATTCCAACCTATGTTAGGGGGCAGTTTTTGGCCAAGCAAAGAGAGAGTGTGTGATTTCCTGGCAATACTTTCTTTTTTTTTCATGTTTGATTTACTCCAATTAATTTTATGTAATATGAATATTTTCATGTTGTATATAATAATTTCTTTATTACTGGTCTTTTACATTCATCGAGGCACTGAAGTTTGTGGTTGTTTTTAGTTTTGTAATTTAAAGTTTTTCTTTGTTATTAAAAATTAAAGTTATTTCATTAAAAATTTGCGTAGTATTTATAGATATGTATTGTATGTAAAGTATGTACATTATCTATTGTGTGTATATGGGTGTGTATGTATGGATGTAGGCATGTGTATGTATGTAGTCATGTGTATGTATGTGTGTATTTCGCGGATATTTTATTTATGATTTACCTATTTTATTTGTGGCATGAGTCATGTTAGTTTATATTATTCTTTATATTTGTCTTTAATTTTGTTATAAATTTGGTAATTATTTATGTATTTTGTTGATGGGTTCAGTAG
Source organism: Philaenus spumarius (assembly GCA_018207615.1). NCBI lineage: Eukaryota > Metazoa > Arthropoda > Insecta > Hemiptera > Aphrophoridae > Philaenus > Philaenus spumarius. The sequence goes on from JAGFPH010008995.1 coordinate 16,560, forward strand.
AAGGGGCTTCATAGCCTCGACTGCGCAAAAATAAAGGCGATAAACAAACAAACAAACCTATGAGTACATTTTATACAAAATATTTTATACAAGGTATTAGGCTACTGTGTACACTTTAAACAACCCTCCCTATATTATATACATTAAGAGTAATATGTGTCATGTCGTATGTCTTTTACCTTTATAACACGTTTCCTGTTTCTAGTACATTATAAAATGTTTTGAAAGCGGAAATCCCTCCGATGGTCCAGAACTGTATGGAACATTTTGGATAATCCTTCAACATTCTGGAACAGTCTTTAATATTCTATAATATTCTGAAAGCATTTATAACAGTTGCTTCGCCAACTTCCCATAAGAAGTCCATTGGTGCTATGTGTTCTTTTGACATCCATATTTCCTAACTCAACCCTTGCAGTTCCAAACCGAAACTTTCATGGATGGGATGGAGGGCTACCATAACGTATAACCCCTATGTGACTGCGGCATTGCATAGTATCTAGGAGTGTAGGCACCAGGGGTAACCTTAAATTGGGTACCCCCTATCGTACCGGGTTGATCTCATGTTTAGTTTTTATAAAAATTATATAGTCTAGTAGTCATGAACGTTTGGTAAATAAGAATGTATACGATTTTATTATCTGACGGGATCATTAATTTTTATAATAACCTGAATTGGATTCCAAGCCATAGTAATTTCGTCGAAATAAAACGATACAAAACTTTGAATTCCATTATTTTTGTGAACAGAAGCACTAATTTGACCGAACTAACGGGTTTAAAATGATACTTTTACAATTAACGATGGTAACTCTTTTTGGTTTTATATTTTTACTTATTACAATAAGAGACTAAAAGTGTTTGTTCAGTAAAGATGTGTTTTCTCTTCCCTCAGATTTCCGTGCTGGAACCCACTCAAGCGTTGCCGTCCCTCTACAACGGCTTCCTACCAGCTTTCTACACCGCTGCCAAACTGGACACGTCTTCGGACTTCCTGAAGATTGTAGTAGATTTCCTGAAGAATGACATAATTAAAGCCGAAGCTAATCAAGCTCAACATCCAAACAGTGTCAATGCCTGGCTAGCTGCTAACGTACATACAGACGACGCCATCAAGACGGCATATGCAACGAAAAACAGAAACATGATAACTTGTCTGGAAGGAGGGTTAAAGGTTCTAAGGACTATTCTGGAAACAGGTTGGAGGAATTTAGATTTATCTCCAAATAAAATGTTAGTTATTCTGAACCCATCACTTTTGTTGTGAATTTCTTGAATACTTGTTTCAATAATTATACATAAATAATAATTACATATAAATTAATGTTTGTTCTCTACAGGCTCAAAAACTACTCGGCCGATTTCACTGAAAATTTCACAGTTTGTTCTTATTAGTGCCGGGAGTGTTTAACCGTAAAATTTATTTAAATTAGTAACACTTAAAATGGGTGTTAAAATGGTTAAAATGGGGTTAAGTACCCTAAAAGAATAGAGAGGTGGCATTTTAAGCAACTGATTTTTACGAGATAAATAACAACATTATAGCTCCCGCACATGATTGTGTGTGTTTAAAGGATTAACACCGAAACACCAACCCCTAAAACAATACATATTTATTATTTTACTCCCATTGAAGCTAGAGAGCGAAAACTTGGTAAATTTACATAAAAAAAGTAAATACATTAAATTTCAGTCACTACCACCTATGGGGTAAAATGAGATTATGAGTTACCTACCCTTATACAATAAATCCCACTAACTTCCGGCAAGCTGAGATTCGGTTCATATTATTCTTAGGTGATATACGGGTGTCCAGCTCAGTTCATCCCCCTAGTTAAAACCCATTTTATAACCACACCTTTCCATTTACCCACCTGGTCAGTTCCATTAATCCCTCTACTTTTGTTTATATGTTAGTTTTAAGATACTTGCTGTATTTCAATTAGTAGTCTGATGATGCCTAACGGTGAAACATATGTTGCTCAGTAATCTCTCTATATATATATAAAAGCGAAATACCACTCACTCACTAACTGACTCATTCATCACGATTTCTCAAAAACTACCGAACGGATTGAAATGAAATTTGGTATGTAGCTTCCTCTAGGGCCATATGTGCTCACTAAGAAAGGGTTTGAAAAAATTCGAAATTTTATAGGGGGGTGTTTGGGGGGGATCAAAGTTATTAAAAAACGAATTCTTCAAAACTACCGAACGGATTGGAATGAAATTTGGTATGTAGCTTCCTCTAGGGCCATAGGTGCTTACTAAGAAAGGGTTTGAAAAAATTCGTAATTTAGGGGTGTTTGGATGATCAAAGTTATTAAATCACGATTTCTTCAAAACTACCGAACGGAATGGAATGAAATTTGGTATGTAGCTTCCTCTATGGCCATAAGTGTTCACTAAAAAAGGGTTTTTAAAAAATTGAAAATTTTAGGGGGGTTTGGGGGGTAAAAATTACTAAATCACGATTTCTCAAAATTACCGAACAGATTGGAATGAAATTTGGTATGTAGCTTCCTTTAGGGCCATAGGCGCTCGCTAAAAAAGGGTTTCAAAAAATTCGAAATTTTAAGGGGGTTTGGGGGAATCAAAGTTATTTAATCACGATTTCTTCAAAACTACCGAATGGATTGGAATGAAATTTGGTATGTAGCTTCCTCTAGAGCCATAAATGTTCACTAAACAAGGGTTTTAAAAAAAATTGAAAATTTTAGGGGGGTATGGGGGGTAAAAATTACTAAATCACGATTTCTCAAAAATTACCGAACAGATTGGAATGAAATTTGGTATGTAGCTTCCTCTAGACTCTAGAGCCATAGGTGCTCACTAAGAAAGGGTATGAAAAATTTCGAAATTTTAGGAGGGGTTTGGGGGGATCAATGTTACTAAAATCATAATTTCAGATCTTTTATTATTATGACAATAGTGCTTTTATTATTTAAGATCTATATATATAAAAGCCAAATACCACTCACTGACTGAACACTTAAAAAGAATACTATTATGTTAAAAAGACTGAAAATACCAATCACCACGGGCAACGCTGTACGGGTCAGCTAGTGTATATATATAAAAGCGAAATACCACTCACTCACTCATTCATCACGATTTCTCAAAAACTACAAAACGGATTGAAATGAAATTTGGTATGTAGCTTCCTCTAGGGCCATAGGCGCTCGCTAAGAAAGGGTTTCAAAAAATTCGAAACTTAAGGGGGGGGGGGGGTTTGGGGGATCAAAGTTATTAAATCACGATTTCTTCAAAACTACCGAACGTATTGGAATGAAATTTGGTATGTAGCTTCCTCTAGGGCCATAGGTGCTCACTAAGAAAGAGTAAGAAAAATTTCGAAATTTCAGGATTTTTTTGGGGGGATCAAAGTTACTAAATCATAATTTCAGATCTTTTATTATTATGACAATAGTGATTTTATTATTTAAGATCTATATATATAAAAGTCAAATACCACTCACTGACTGAACACTTAAAAAGAATACAATTACGTTAAAAAGACTGAAAATACCAACCACCACGGGCAACGCCGTACGGGTCAGCTAGTAAATTTTAATTGTGAAATTTTACCATTTGGTTATTTCTATCCCTATTATGGTGTTTCACCAAGTACCAAATGTTTTTACCTTAAAGTAATTCTATTATTGATTTTTCTTAACAGAAATCCCAAAGCAAAAAGCATGCGCAGAAAACTATATGGCCAGAGACAGAGCTCTGATCGCTTCGCTCCAATCATCCTTCTCTGCTCGTCGCTCGGAACCAAACAGATCCAATCCTCTAGCGACCAACCCAACGTGCACATCTCCCAACGCAACACTCCAATGGAACTCTACAATAACGTACAGTGGATGTCATTACTCTGGAGTCATTGTTGATCAAGCTGACGTAGCTTACCAGAAGGCCTTAGACGAATTCATCCAGAGACACAGACAGAACACCAACCAATGGCCTTGTGGAGTTAAAGTAAATATATATAAACAAATAATTAAATGTGGAGGTGGTACTTTTTATTATTAAAACCATTGGCAATCAAAATTAAAAGTAATTGTTGCTGACTAATAAAATGTTTTATTAAAGAGAATCTTTATGTTTTTAATTGTGTTTATTTATTATAGCTTTAGTAACCAAATAGAAGGAGAGATCAACACTTTGAGAGATTAAATCTTTCGCCAAATCCAAGGTGAAGCACCAGATTGTAGCCATTAGGGAGTCCCCTCCTAGATGCTGCTACCACTCCCCTTAGAGCATGTCCATGGGGGAGGGGAGGATGTTTTAGTGCATGCAAGGGAGACGTGAATCCCACAGTACCTCTCAAGAGAGAGAGATGTCTACATAAATGCATTTCATCCTAAAAAATATTAATGAGGTTAATTAATCGAAAAAAATATTTCCTTGAGACGAAAGGCGTTAAGCAGAGTGATCCACTCTCTCCTGATAATTTTAATGCGATACTAGAAAAATATTTCAGTAAAATAGACTGGCATAATTTAGGAATTAAAATGAATGGAATATCTAGTATAAGATTTTCACACGAAATCGTTCTTTTTGAAAAATTACCCACATAACTGTATAATATGTTAGAGGACTTGGACTGAGAGGGTAGCCGAGCTGGACTATAATGATTATAGTGATAAATAAAGAAAAAACGGTACTCCAAAGCAACGGGAAACAAGAAGATCTATTTCTAAATAAAATAAAATTAATGTGGGTGGCAGAAGCAATATATCTGAAACCAATAATTTCTTTTCATAATGGTTGCAGAAAGGAAATTAATAGAACAATTACTTTGGCTTGGAAGAAGTGCTGGTATATGAAATGCATTTTTAAAAGCAACACAGGACAAGGCCTTAGACTCTAGCATTTAATACATTTAAAATTCCTTGTGTGACGTATGGAGCACAAACGTGGACTCAACAAAATATCTCAAACCATTTTCGAGATATCCACGATTTAAAATTTAAAAAAACGACTAGAAAACGAGGCCCATTTTTGACGATTATGCTGAATTTGCTTCAAAAAAAGTACAAGGTTCCAGCAGATCGTTTATATCTTACGAACCGTTTGACGAATTTATAATATGTTCTTTATACTGTCATATACGACGACTGTGTAAATTATGAACCTGATCTTTTAGATAATTATAACTAGATGGTTTTTGAAAAAAAGTGTATTGGAAAAAAACGTTACGTTATGTTAGATAAAAAACGCTTGTATCTTAAGAACTGGTCGTTGAATCTTAAGGGTCGGCTCTAGTAAAACAGAAAGCAATCTGCGACTCCCTATAGTGGCGGTAGGTTACGCGGACATTGCTAATCCTAAATCCATTTAAAACCCGCAATTATTCAAATAGCGTTTTTAAAAAAATACCAAACTCTTGGGGAGAAATTTCTTCATCCGAATGGCTTGGTAATTTTTCACTATAATTAATAGTTACAACGTAAACAATATTTAAAATCACCCTATAGCGGCGGTAGGTTACACGGACATTGCTCAGCCTAAATCCATTTAAAACCCGCAATTGCTCAAATAGCGTTTAAAAAAAATACAAAAATCTTGGGGACAAAATTCTTCAGGCGAATGGCTTGGTAGTTTTTTGCTATAATTAATAGTGACAACATAAAAAAATATTAAAAATCAATGTTTTAAATTGTTAATAAATATTAAACAAAATATTTTTCTTAGTTTTTAAAAAGCCATTTGCATGCATATTGACCATAGCTTTAAAATGACATATCGTTTATAATTTTCCGATCAAAAATAAAGGAAACATTTTGATTTTAATTTAACATTGGTCTTATGGAGGATCAGCCAACATGGCCGACAGCTAGAGCCGACCCTTAAGTGATTTAACGTGCATCGACCAAGTAATACGAATTAATACGAATCTGATAGCTCACAGAGGATTTCGTCCTCAATTTAAAAACGTTTTAGTATTTAAGATCCGATAAACGCTTCGCACTATACAAAAGATTATCTAACAAGATGTAACGATTATCGCTCTAATTTACTATAAACTTTATGCGTAACTTTGTATAGCCCTAATCGTTAAATGGTCTAACAATTGTTATAGGAACCACATATTTTTACATTATACTTATAGATATATGTTATCTATATTTATTTAGTATATATTTGATTAAAAGAAATTATATTTTTACCGAAGACAGAGCATTAGACCTACTCTTGCTCTAATTTACCATACACTTTTATAGGCCTAATCGTTAAATGGTTAAACAAGATTAAACTCATTTGTGTATGTTATACTTTTAAACATGTTGTGTATATGTGGTATACATTTTATTAAAATCAGTTGCATATTTTAAAAGAAATTTTATTTTTACCGAAGACATGTACACTTTCAGGTATTGAAAACGCGTGTTCAGTAAAACCTTATTTTCTCTAAAACTATTTACCAATTTTTAATGAAATTTGATGTACTTTAAAAAAATATATGTATAAACGTGGTATATCAAAATGAACACAATACTTTAATATTTAAATATGCAAACTAACCGTTGTATACAAAACAAACCTATCAAAACCCAGTATGCAATAACTATTAACTAATTCATTCAAATCAAAGTATCCGACAACCACATTTAATATCCTGATAAAATGTGTATAGCTAATACAGTTTTACAAATAAAATAATGAAATTTTATCGCATCTAAGTGAATTTTTCACAGAATGTGTATATGTACTTTATTTATATTTTTGGTAAATTTAATTTAAATATATATTAACTAATTTACAAGAAAAATACATTTAACCGACTACGCGCCAGCACTAATATAAAATGTAAATAATTATGGTTTATTCATATATGGCTAATAGAGTTTTACAAATACAATAATAACATTTTATAGTATCTAGCTGAATTTTCCCAGAATGCGCATATATATTTTATTTATACGTATGTTAAGTTACCGACACCAAAACAACCAAACATAATCGAAGGACTGTTACCTACAGTTTTAATTTAAAATAATTACATTTAATCGCAAAAAACTTTTTTTTTCACAGGATATATTTATACGCATGTTAAGAATAAATATAATAATTATGTTCGTAAATTAAATAGAATATTTTTGTTCATTTGATAGTTTTGGATAAATGTGTAATATGGGGCTATCGTCACCTACTAAAGCCATTACGTCGTTTACAATGTTCTCCTTATTAATTTCTTGACGATTCCAAACATTTAATAACACTAAAATGGCACAACTAATTTATTTCATGTAAGAAATCGTTATTCTAAATTTGTTATAGAACTTATACAGGTGTTCAGAAAAATGGTTCCAAGAATTCAGGGCGTGATTCCCCACAACAAAATAAGATGAAAAGTTCCAATAAACATATGTCCAAAAATGCTTCATTTTCTGTCTAGCCGCCATTTTGATTGTTTTACAAAATAATTCATATCTAGAGAAATGTTTGGTTGATTGAGTTATAATTTACCATGTAAATGATCTATCTCAAGAAAAATAAACAATTTTAGCCAAAATCATGTGTTTCAAAATGGAGGCTGTTTGAAGATTTCAAACTTAAATTAAGGTGTTAAAAACCGTACATTTTAACAAAAAAGACACCTTTTTTGTAGGCCTTTTGATTCCCTATCGGGTGGTGTAACTGTCAAAACAATCGGATGAAGAATAATAGCTAAATTAAAGATAATAACATATGTGCATCTAACTACACTTAACTATTATCCTTCATCCGATTGTTTTGACAGTGAGACCTAGAATCACGTCTTGAATTCATGAAACCCATTTTTAAACACTCTGTATTTGCAATTTGACTACTGAATCGGTGTCACAGTTCTAATGTATTACAATAATGATTGTATTAATTATTGAATATTTATTTACTAAAAAAGCACTCCATAAATTAATTGTAATAACGTTTTCATATTATGTGTTAGTTTGGCTGTTTACTTATGGGACACCCTATATATCGTCATAAAGTGACAGATTTAATGTTATCTGTCGGATAGCTTAATATAAAATAGTACTTATTCAAAAACAATACAATGTTTATTGCTCGTTGAAAAGTTGATGAGCGAATGAAGGGAGTAAGTCTATAAATACTCCATATTATTTAATAACAATCTATAGCTAAACAAGAAAACACCATCAAGGAGATTGTTTGTTATTTGTACATATGCCAAAGGTTAAAAGACGCGACGGCGATAGCAAAAGATAAGGAAGCAGAAACTGCGAGTTTGCTTGTGATAGTAAAAGATGGAACTATTCTTGTCACTCTAGACCAAGGTTTACTTACTATAAGTTGTTGACAGGGTAATTGAAACAGGAAATGGCTACCGTCTAAAGGATGTACTGCGGATGTGAAGCGATCCTGTTATAAATACAACACAGAGCCCTGATCGGTTTGGTTTAAAAGTAAAACATTGTTGGATGTCGTTAAGTCCATATTTCCAAAAAGAATATACAAGATGGGCGTGGGAATAGCCTTAAGTTCAAACATATATGCAAGGGATCCAAGAAAGCTGCAAATTAAACGGACGTGCTTTTAGGAGAGCTTTAGAAAAAATTAAATTTCTCGTATTTCAAAAGATACGTAATAACTGATTAGCGGATCATACACGGTGTAATTGATAATGTATTATATATGCTATCATGAAAACCCTATATACTCCAGTAATTCTAGGGGAAGTGATAACGCGGTCTTCTGAACGGACGTGGTAGGTATACTATACTTCTGGAACGCCCAGAGTGAGGCAAAACCACATGACCGTAATAAAACCCTATATACTCCAGTAATTCTAGGGGAAGTGATAACGCGGTCTTCTGAACGGACGTGGTAGGTATACTATACTTCTGGAACGCCCAGAGTGAGGCAAAACCACATGACCGTAATAAAACCCTTACCCTTAGGCCTATTGTGCGACATCGGGGATGGGCACTTGTCGCCTGCCTTTGTATTAGAGTTATTGCTGTTTGTCCCAGTGTCATTATGCAAACTTTTTTAATTGAAAGAAAAACTTAAAACAAAATATATCACTCGCTGTGTTTTGATCGCGTGATTATTTTTATACCAAATATGAAGGAAATCGGTTGATTTTGGGGAAGGAAAAGTAAATAATTAAATCCTATGTGTTTTCAAATATTTTTTATTATCATAAATACGAAAATAAATTTACATTGAATAATGATGTTGAGTTTTATAAAAACCTCTTACTTACTACTGTACACAATAATCATCACCTTATAGTGGCCTGACAGTTTTTTTTGTTAATTAAATGCAGTATTAAAATATATACATAAAGTAATACTATTAAATACTATTTTTTATTCTTACTAATATGTTGAACAACTTATTAAAAAACTGATTCAATCTATGATCGGAAATATCGATGTTGTATATGGTTTTCCTCTATTTCATTATATTTGTATTGTAATTATTGGTTTATGTTGTTTTAATAGTTACAGATTAGTAGCAATAATTGTATGCTTATATATCTTTCTTTTAAACTATATTTTTATGAATCCGTTTTATACCTTTACTTCTTACCATCGTTGTTAACACTTGATAACAGAGAAATCATTTGTTATTTTTATTTTTTAACCTATTCAACAATATTCTCACATGAATTAATAATAACTGTTTAGTTTTGTGTAGGCCTAACAGTTTATTATGTAGTGTATGCTTGTAAAAGCAAAACTAAACCGATTTGCTTCAAATTTGATATCAAAATTAACAGCATTTTAAGGCAATTGACATAGTGATATTTGTTTTTGTAAATTATTAAACGTTTTAAAAGCTACATATTTGTACTGGACGTATATTATGAGTCAGCGACACCTGTTTCCGCGCAGGTCACTACGGATGCCCCAACAATAGGACCCGGGCCTGGGCTACCTAAGCCGATTAGTGCCAGTTGACTGATTCGGTGCCTCACTCTGGGCATTCCAGAAGTATAAGCTAAATATATATATAAGCGAAATACCACTCACTCACTCACTCACTCATCACGATTTCTCAAAAAACACCGAACGGATTGGAATTAAATTTGGTATGTAGCTTCCTCTAGGGCCATAAGTGTTCACTAAAAAAGGGTTTTAAAAAATTGGAAATTTTAGGGGGTTTGGGAATAAAAATTACTAAATCACGATTTCTCCAAAATTACCGAACAGATTGGAATGACATTTGGTGTGTTGCTTCCTCTAGTGCCATAGGTGCTCACTAAGAAAGGGTATGAACAATTTCGAAATTTTAGGAGGGGTTTGGGGGGATCAAAGTTACTAAAATCATAATTTCAGATCTTTTATTATTATGACAATAGTGCTTTTATTATTTAAGATCTATATATATAAAAGCCAAATACCACTCACTGACTGAACACTTAAAAAGAATACAATTACGTTAAAAAGACTGAAAATACCAGCCACCACGGGCAACGCTGTACGGGTCAGCTAGTATATATAACAAAAACGGGTTTAAAACAAACTCAAGAACGGCTGAACCAATTTTTATAATCTTTGATTTGTTGGATTTGTCTCCGCCCCGAATAGCAGAATATCTATTAAAATATAGGAAAAAAACATAAATAAAATTAATAACACAAAATAATTTTAGGTTACGCCTAGACTGATGAACTAACACAGCCATGTCATTTAAATGTATTTACATTCATTACCATATAAAATAAAATAACAGATACAACATCAGTAGTTGATTCAAATGTATAATCTATATAATAAAAATGAATTTCTGTTCCTTTGTAAGCGCATCACTTGAGAAGGGTTGGACCAATTTGGCTATTTTTTGTTTTAAAATGTTCGTAATAGTCCGAACTAGGTTTTTATATGGAGTCAAGACCATAGCGCACAAAAACAGCTGTTCTAATAAAAAGCTAAGCAACACGTCATGTTTGTTTACACATTCATTACCATAGCAACTTTAATCAGCATTATTTTATAATCAGTTTATTATTATTCAAAACCAACAGCTTTTTTGGGTTAGAATGACCAACTTAAAGCAAACAAAAACCAAAATCAACTAAAAATGCTTACTATATTAATGTAATTCAAACATTGGTTGTTACATAATTATTATATATAAACAACTGATTTGGATTAAAAACTGAACATACCTGTAATTTTAGGTTAGGCTTACAATGAACCAAAACACGTTTATTGGCAACCAATTGGGCTAATTTATAATCAAATTTCTTCTCAACTATCACTTTTATTAGATTAGGTAAAAGCAAACAAAAGGTTTACTGTATCATCTATAAAGGTTTACAAACTATAAATCTAAATTTGTGTAGTATATTCTTAAGTGGCATAAAAACCATTTTGCAATTCGATTACTTAAGTCAATGTAATGAAATTGAATAACTACCCTTTAAATTAAGTCAATCAATAGCGAAGCATTGCTGGGTCCAATAGTAAAACTATAACGGGCAGTTCCCGTGGATCGTATTGAAATCGTTGAATATAAGATATTTTAGAATCCATTTGTTTGACTTGTTTGACCAATTTTGTGGAAATAGGCCTACGTTTAGTGATGGAAATGGAGTGGAAAATCAATAACCGAATTCACACCTACGACAGTCCTGACCGTGCAGAACTGAGCTACAAGAGGGGAGATAGAATCAGCAACGAGGAGGTTCACAGCCCCTAGGGCTGTAGTGCTAGAGAAACTGGAGAGTAGTTTATTCTAGATAATCGCCATTTCATAACTAAAATTTCGAAAACATTACTGTCTATTTTATCTATTTTGTAGTTTACAGTCTTTTTATTTCTTTTTCTCGGTAGAATGAAATGTATTTACTCTCATCCTGAGAGGTACTGTGGGAGAAGAAGCATTACCCACTAAAACATCCCCCCTTCCCCACGGTCATACACTTGGGAGAGCGGTAGCATCATCTAGGGGACTCCCTAACGGCTGCAAACTGCAAACTAGATACACTCATTGAAACATCATACACATTAGTGGCTAACGTTATAGGAACCGTCGTCGTTGGTGAGTCGCTGCAATATCCCCTCTACGGCGGATCGTCCAAGATGGCGGCAGGCCGAGGCCTACCGTCTTGGTATAGTCCGAGTCACGTGCATCCCGAAGCAATTTAGAAGTGCATCTCTTAGCAAAAACATCTAAGGTTGGGACGTCAGCTGACCTTAGAACGGTGGTACTCCTCACATACCACGGCTGAAGTGTGAGTCTGCAAAGGGCCGCTGCCTGAAGTCTCCCCAATTTCTTCCTTTTGGATTTGCTGGCAAGCGCCCACCAGGCCTTGGACGCGTACAGCAACACGGATCGCACTGTTAACAGAAACATTCATTGTGACTTAAGCTCTTACAGGCAAGAGGCCACGCCATGCCAATAAGGGTGAGAGGCAGCCTTGGATTCGCTTGCCTTCGGTGACCTTGTTCTGCACTTGTCGCCTAAAGTTGAGTCTGCAGTAGTTCGCTATGCCAAGGTACTTGACAGTAGGCTTCCAAGAGATAGCCACCCAAAGCACGAGGGACTCTGCTGCGTCTTTTTCACTCTATGTTTTAATTTAAAATTCGATTTAAAACCGAACAAAATGGGGGTTTACTGGCATCCAGTTGGAGGAATTTCTTTTGCAAAACTGAAGATAAAAATTTGTAATCGCTTTGAAAACTAGAAGCTTTTCTATTTGATTATTTCTCACAGTTTAAAAGATCCCAAATGGCGGTAATTTAAAAAAATAACTGTGTGTTCCTAGTTTAAAAGTGTAAATATATTCTGATTCAAACGGTCTCTTTCGCAGTAGCCTAAAAAAAAAACAATAAAAGTGGAATCGTCGGAGGAGAAAGGTTGACAGTTGACATTAATGATAAACGAGGTGTCAAAACACTCAATTTGTCAACGTTTGTAACTCAATAATGTCAATCACGCTAAGGGGCGTTAGCATTAGGTGCGCACTGTCACAGAAAGTGTCACATACGCGCCAAAGTAGGTTACGTAGTTGTTTCAGATGTAATGAAATTAAAAATAGTAAAATATAGATCGGTAACATCTAAACACTAGTTACATACTTCAACCCTATAGTGGAAATTTCCAAATATTTAGCAGGGTGTGTAAGCGGAATTTCACATACAATTGTGCGCTATTTTGTGAGAAATTTCAATACACAATGCATTGCGTGCTTTGCACGCCAACCCCCGTATTGGGGGTATCTTCAATACACAATGCATTGCGTGCTTCGCACCCCAACCCCGCGGTAGACTCCACCACATGGCTTTGAACCGGGTACTTCTATGGTATTTTACGTTTTGATCGATTTTGGGGAAACCAAGCGAGCTATAAGGTCGCGTAAAAAAACAAAATGTGCAGAATAACATCCTACATTTATATTTGTAGAAAAAACTTTAAAAACAAATTCATTTTCGTAGAAAAATCTCAAAAAATATTTACTTCCGGTCAAAAAACGTGCTTCCTATTGTTGGATTCTTTTGGCTAACGAACTCGTCCGAGAAACGTAGACAATCAACATGTGTATCAAATTTGAACCAAATCGAACTTAAAATGCGGCCGCTGGAGTGCGAACACATATATACATATATTTATATGATTTTTAATGACACCCCAAAACGTGTTCTGGGGACCATGATTGGTGCTCATTTGCTACTCGACCTTGGGTCTTACCATAAGGGCCACTGCAATAGCTCATTTTTTCCTATGGAAATTCGCTAATAATTACTTTACACATTTTGTTTTTTACGCGACCCTATATAGCCCGTCTGATTCACCCAAAATCGATCAAAACGTACAAGTACTATCCACTAGGGGGTTTCTATTGTTTGTCATACAGTGACTAGATAGAGACAGTGTGGCCAAGTGAGGTCTTGTTTCCTATTGGTCGAGATGTCGGCAGCCATGTTTTTCCTAAATTCGTATCTGTTTGCATTACATTCATTCACGTTCACTTAGTGTAAAAGCGACTTTACCGATTTTTTAACAGATATTTGTTAGTTTTTACTTTTACATAAACGTAATAGGTATTTTAAAGCGATTTGTGTTATTGGACCAAATTAATAAGGAAATGACAGCAGAATAGGCTACTCCCGCCACTCTACGGAATCGTTTCAGCTCGCATATTTTAGAAGTACATGCCAAAAGTCTTTTATTTACAACATTTTAAAAAGTTCATAACATAGGCTAATCCTTTTTATCAATAGAAAGATAAATACAATAAATCTTAGTATTACGCAATTTTAAGAACTGTTTTTGGCCCAAACCTATAATTTCGTCCGTGTTAGCCCTACGTTTGTTCATAGTTTTCAAATTAAATCGTAATTTTTTCTTTCTTTTAGTCTTGGTGAAGGAACAATCTGAGACAAGAATCACATTAATAATTAGGCCTAACTGAAATAATGAGGGAAATTAATAATGAAACCTGTTTTTCTGCTTTGAATAACTTGAAAATCTTGAATTGCCTAACCTCAAAATCAAAGAATTGTAATTTCGATATTAAATTGTTGTTAGAGACGTTAATTTTATTATTACCTTTCAATTGAAATAGAAATAAATGAGTTATTTAGGAAAGTTTTAATTGCTTCGTTTATTAAAAAAAAAAATCTGATGAAAATAAATGCATTGTAAAAATCAGAAAGTGTAACTTTGAAAATATTTAATTTGTAAAATTTAAATATTCAAATAAAAAAAGCTAATTAACAACAGGATAATAATTTTGCATTTTGATTTAGGCCTATTCGTTGTTTTATTTTTCGTTTTGTTTAGTTTGTAATTAATTAACGTCAGTAGGCTACTAAACTATCCGCATAGGCTAATAAAAAATGTGATAGTAGGCTAAATCATAATTTTTTATAGGTTATTTCATTTTAAACATCTAATCTGCTTTCTAACTACTTTTTAACATTTAAAAAGTTGTTTACAAGGCGTTTATGAAATAAAACAAAAGGTTTTATAAATATTTTGAAAATAAATTACATTATACTTTATGGCAGATAACATTACTTTTAGGAAAAACATGGCGACCGCTTTCATGTGGCCACACTGTCTCTATCTAGTCACTGTAGTTTGTCAGCTTCTGTTACGCTGACGGCCGGGATGTAAACCATTGCGAGCGAAGCAAAGCAGTAAAAAAACCCCCGAGGCAACAAGGTCGTAGTACAAACTCACGAAACGAGTTTTTATGATGCGAGCGGAACGAAGAAGCGCTTGAGCCGGAGTTGTAGTTTGAGTTACAAACAAATTCTACTAATAAATTTCGTACACTATAGTCTACTATAGATCATAAATAATAAAATAGATTAAGCATGCATACGGGGGCTGTGTGCTGAAATAAAGGTTGTCGGTAAAATAGTGCATGATTGCGCCGCGAGGTAGCGCTAGGGAGAAATTATTGGTAGAATTGGTGCTTCACACCGCTTCCGTCGTTTCCCCAATAGATAGCACCACTATCGTCGAATTTCCAGTGGATTCAAATATTGCATTGGATCGGAATTCTATTAGGTTATCCAAATACCATGACTATACTCTATTCCACCAGCCGTGGCACCTGACGGATTAGGAGACCCTGTACTCTCACACGCGCACTCACGAGCGCCTGGGTATGACCAGGCCGACCAGGCAGAACTCAACACTGGGGTGTCCAGTAAGCAATTGCTGATTTGATAAATCACAAATTTTAACAAATTTAAATGTAGTATTTGAAATTTTCGTTAAATTTAAAAGAAAATGACACCAAACACGACATGATTATGATAATATATGCATAAACGTAATGATTTGTTGACGACATTAACCCTGGAACCGGCGATGTTAACGAAAATAGATTTCTTGGCGTTTGCAAGCATATTTTCAAAAATTCGACAAATATAGTAATATAGTAACCAATCCAAAAGTGTTATGTGCATTTTTTGTAGAGAAAGGTTCAACAAATTCATAGGCTATATTCAATTAAAACATTTATTGATGTAAAATTGTAAAAGTTATTTACTCAAGAAACAAACAATGTTCAGTAACGAAAGGAAAAAGTTCAATTTTAGGCTTACATAAAAAGCAGTAACAAATTTTTCTAATTTTTTTCATAAGTGTAAAAAGTTTCGTAATTTAGTTCTAAATAGTCTGTATAAAAATATTTATCAATTTCAAATTTAGTATTTTGAAAACAACTGTTTTTATGTTCCTACTACTATATACTTTTGCTGTTACTTTTAGGAATAAAAAGTCCGTTACTTTTGAATTGTAAAAGGTATGACAACATTTATTGTCCATATTTTGAAAACGTCTAAATGTTACCGAGTGTTAAGTCTGTCATGTAAGTATTGTAGATGTGCAATTTAATATTTTGTTCTAATTATAATACATTTTTTTATTTGTCAGATTTACTTATTAATAAATAATAAACTTGTTTAAAATCACGTCTAAATGTTACCAAGTGTCAAGCTTGTCATTTAAATACTGTAGATGTACAATTTAATATTTTGTTCTAATTATAATAGATTTTTTATTTGTCAGATTTACTTATTAATAAATAATAAACTTGTTTAAGATCACAGGACTTATGTGTTTTTCTTAAAAGAAACCTCTTTGTTTGGACTCATTACTATGTAGGCCCTATTATATTATCATAATCATGCCGTGTTTGGCGTCATTTTCTTTTAAATTTAATTTTTGTTTGGAGTTTTCAAATATGCCATTTAAATTTATTAAAATTTGTGTTTGATGAAATCAGCAGTTGCTTACTGGACGCCCCAGTGTATGAGTCATCTACCTGGCTGCCGTTCCAGCTGCGTTGGTGTGTGTGCGCGCGTGTGTGTGTGTGTGTGTGCCCGTCAGGTGCCACGGCTGGTGGAATAGGGTACAGACAGCTATTCAACGTCTAATAGTTGGTAGCAATTCCCAAATAGTTGGTTGCAACCGTAAAATCATAAAAGCTTAATTTTCGAAATTCGCTCAACTTAGGTCAGCGGTAGAGCTGCGTGGTCGAATTATTGTTTGCGGAACTAAACGTAGTAATAACATTTAAGTATTCATTGGTAATAATATGTAATAGGCGAGATAGCCAAACAATACAATGGTGACTCATTCCTCAAGAGATTTTGGAGTCAGTTGTTTTATAACTAGCGAATTTCCAAAGGAAAGATGAGTTATTGCAGTGACTATTATGATGAGGTCTAAGGTCAGGAGTGATTAATGAGCAACGATCATGTTCCCCAGAATACGTCTTAGGGTGTCATTAAAAATGTCATGTAGGCTATATCTGTAAGTTGCACTCTATTGGCTGAATTTTTACGTCCGATTTGGTCCAAACCAACTGTTATTTTAATTAATCCTGGTTCTTATCAACACCTATAAAAGCGAGTGTACGAGCGTACGTACGTGAGTAACACAATATAACAGCTGATTTCACCCATCATCTGTAAACCCAGTGTAGGTTATGGTTTGGGGTTATGTTTACAACTTCAATCGTTATAATTTCTTGTGAAGTTGATTTTTTTTAAATAGAGTTATAGAACTAATGAATACTATAATAAACGTTATAATATTTGCTTTGAGGTTACAAACTACTTATAAATACAACCTTTTATCATCAATATATTTGTTTATACAAATTTAAAGAATAAATAGGCCTACCTATTCGTTTAACAGCTGATTTCACCCATCATCTGTAATACTTAAACAAACCCAGTGTAGATTATAGTTTGGGTTATGTTTAGGTAGGCCTAGATAAGTGTAGGCCTTAATGTTGTTTGTAAATAGTTTCTTTTTTTTAAATTGTGTATTTCTAAAGTGTATCTAATTAATCAGCCTGTGATTTTACTAGTCCTAGTTATAACAGTAATTCAGTAAAAAATAAATTTGTAATATATTCCAATCAGAATATATTATTAAGAAATTACTATGCCTTATTTAAAGTTTTGCGTTAATTAAGCAAAATATCACACCTCAATATGCCTACAATTTCCCTTGATTCATTTCGATTTAACAAGGCGCATAACTCGCTTATTTAACAAATTTCATGAATTGAATTTTTACTTCACGCCACCGCCGCTAGAGCGGCGCGTGCGCTCTTCGTCACGCCTTATCGATTTTGCCAGTCGGTCTATGCAAAGAGCAACGGCCATCTTAGTTGCGGGTTGCAGAAGTATCGAAATTCAGGCGACATTCTTACAAATTCCGCTGCTCATTTCTGATTTTTATAGTTTTGTCGAACACTATCTCCAGCTCGCGAGTGATCTAACGTTCGTAAGTTTTGGTTCTATGGAGTCTTGAGGGAATAAGGCGACAACTGTTCCAAAGGTCCAGCCCTTCTATAAGGTCAGATTTAATAAATAAATACTGTATTAGATTCTTGTGAATTATATTTTAATGAACGTTTTAACGTCGCATAATTTGTCTAACTTTACAGAAATATGTGTTTTTTTTATGAATTAAATTTTTGACCCAATTTTAAAGGTCAAATCGATTATTATGAGGTCCTGTACATGCTATAAAGTGAGATTGACAATTAAGCAATTCAATATCCTCAATTCTCATTAAATTTAGCAGACTAGACAGCTAAAAACAGTATTTAATTACAAACAAACATTACACACGCATTACAACTTATGAAAATTCTCCTACTTATGTATTTTATGAAAATATGGCCGATTTAAGGTACAGTATAGGTATTTTAAAAATGGCCTCCATTTGTTCAGCACGTTTATATGATTTCTCATTTATTTGAATGTTTAATGGTGACGTCTGGAATACTTTCAACTTTTCGTGTAAGGTAGTCGAATGTTTAGGAATACAGTTTTAATAAACTGAAATTCAATACATGACTTGGACGGTTTGAAGTACGTTTGCAAAATACGTAAAATCTTTTTAATTTCTTGAGGGTGTTGTAAAAGACAACTCAAACGTTTCAAAACGGCCAAAAATCTCTCGATTGTTGTTAGTTTCTTTTAACCCAGACTACAAGTTACACCCAAACGAAAAATGTCAAATCCTTGTTCCATCAGTCGTAGACAGTTTCAGTTAAAAAAAAATTGACTAGAATAAAAGATCTTAAAATGATGTTCCATTGTAAAATTAAAAAAAAATAAATAAACGGTACCAGGAACTGGCACATACTTTCTCACAAACATATTTAAATTATTAAACAGACTCACTGCGACTTCATAATAATTGTAGAAGGGTTAGGAGAGGTGATTACATTAAAGTAGATTAACTAATAAGTATGTTATTATTATCTAGAGAGAAAACTATTCTATCGATTTCGAACAAAATTTGCACTAAAAACGTCAAATAGGCCTGTATAGAAGCACGAAAAAAAGGTTTTGAAAAAGTTTGAAAAACAACCCTCTTTTCGGCCAAAAACCCACAAAAATCAGTTAATGGAGAATTTTTAGAAACAGCAGTTTTTTGCATATGGTACATTAAGGGCTACAAATAAGCCAAATTTGATCAAAATTGTTAGAGCGGTTTTTTTAATAAAAAAATAACCGATTTTGTGGGGAGGGTTTGGCCAAAAAGGGGGTTGTTTTTCAAAAATTTTCAATAGCTTTTTTCGTGCATCTATACAGGCCTAATTGTCATGTTTGGTGCAAATTTGTTCGAAATCGATAGAATAGTTTTCTCTCTAGCTTTGTATACATACAGACATACAGACATACGGGCATACATCCAGGCATATAGACATACAGACAAACAGACAGACATACAGACATACAGTAAAAATGCAAATTGTGTGCTTAAGACTACACGGGAGAAATGTAAACATTTTAACTCAACTTACGAAATGAGGAGGCACGATGTCAATTTTTAACACAACTTACGAAATGTGGAAGCACAATGTCCATTTCAGATGTATTACCAATTAAACTATAAATTGTGTAAACATTAACGGGTTAAGCCTATGACGTAGGACAATCTGTTACACTTACATGCCCAACTCAAATATACTTAATTAGCAATCCGATTGTGGCTTAACTGGCTAAGGCGATAGTCTATGGTGATGGACTCTGCTGTTTCGAATCTTGGCAAGGCAAAACATTTTTTCAAACAGATGGAGTAGAGCGTTTCACATTAGGAGCGTTTCACAAAATGCATGGTGAAACGCGTGACGGTAAAATCCGATTCACCCCCAGCAACAAGAAAACTATATACTTTGCTCACATGTACACAAACTTTTTGGACGTGGTACGCCTATAGAAGTTTACACTTCAAAAATGTTACTGAAAATATAAAAACTTTTCCGCCAGCATCGATATGCCCAAATCGACATATAACAAACACTCTTCAGTTAACTTCTTCACAATATATCGCATTGTTAGGCCTAGTTAGCGAATTTCCATAGGAAAAATGAGCTATTGCAGTGGCCCTTATGGTGAGACCCAAGGTCGGGAGTAGCAAATGAGCACCGATCATGGTCCCCAGAACACGTTTTGGGGTGTCAAAAAAATTCATATATATGTATATATGTGTTCGCACTCTAGCGGCCGCATTTTAAATCCGATTTGGTCCAAATTTGGTACACGTGTTGGTTGTCTATGTGGCTCGGACGAGTTCGTTAGCCAAAAAAATCCAACAACCGGAAGTACGTTTTTTGACCGGAAGTAACTATTTTTTGAGATTTTTACTACGAGAATGAATTTGTTTTTAGTTTTTTCTAACAATATAAATGTAGGATGTTATTCTGCGCATTTTGTTTTTTTACGCGACCTTATAGCTCCCTTGGTTCCCCCAAAATCGACAAAAACGTAAAATACCATAAAAGTACCCAGTTCAAAGCCAAGTGATGCAAACTCGCGAGTCCACTAGGAGGAAACAAATTCTACTAATATATTGTGTACACAAAGACAGCTGTTCAACGCCTTCGTGAGTAGACCTATTTCCCAAATTGTTACTTGAAACCCTAAAACATAGGCCTATAAACTTAATTTTGGAAATTTGCTCAACTCACGTCAGTGGTCAAGCTGCGTGGTCGATTTATTTTGAGTTTGAAATGAGAATCTTGATCTAGCGAAAAAAGGCGAAGTTGAAATTTCTGAAGAAATTGTGATCTTATCCCAACTATACAAACTTGTTTTTTGAACAAAACATTTTTGGTAACTAGAGTTATACCTTAACGGTGTGCAATAACCAGTACAAAACAGTCCCATTCAGTACTATTCAATATAACTTATCTTTCATCTAGTTTTGAAGATAATATTTTGTAATTTGCAGGAAATCGTTCATGAACATCTAAATTATAATTCGTAGGTGACACAAATTGTAAATTTTACATTTCTATGCTAATATTATAAAGAGATAAAATTTGTTTGTTTGTATGTAGGGGATAATCTCTGCAACTACTGAACTGACTGAAAAAATAGTTTTACCAATAAAAAAACTTCACTATTCCTGAGTAACATAGGCTATAATTCATTTTGACAAAAATATTTTTTACTTCTATATTTAGTTGGAAAATTTTTTAAGTTAGGCCTAGATTGATGAATTACTATAGCAACCAATTGAACAAAACAACAGATAAAACAGCTATTTGCTCTAATATTTCCAATAACACCTGATTTCACACTTTGAAGCAACTATTTGTATTAATATTTCTAACTTTTAGGTTATTTTTTTTATAAATATTGTTGGAAAAATTCTTAGGTTATGCCTAAACTGATGAACCAACACATGTATTTACATTTATTACCATAGCAGCCAATTGAATAAAATAACAGCTGCTGTTTGCTCTAATATTTCCATTAACAGCTGATATCAAACTTTGAAGCAATTATTTGTATTTCTAACTTTTAGGTTAGGTTTTTATTAAAGTATAGACCTGAGCCTTGCTGGTTCTTTTAACCTTTGTTATAACTGCTGTTATATAAAATATACGAAATAATTTGATTTTAACATTTAACATTATTTACGATTTTAGCTTTGGGGTTATTATTAATAGTACACCTTTATTATAAAGAAAACATAACATGATTGTGTATAGAAGTTTCCAACGGGATTTTCGTGCGGAGCACGCAGGGGTTTTCCCTAGTATAGTATAATTTAATGATTTATATTGTATTAGACCTATTTTATGTGCATTTTATTTCATTGCTTTTTTTTCTTTTTCTGGAGCACTGTAGAAGACTCGTTTTCTCTCTTTCTTTTTAAGGGGAGCGGGAGGCTCAATAATTTTTTTTTTCTCCGGCTGGGGCTGTTTTGCATAATTTTACTAAGGTATTTATGTATGTTTATATATACTTACTAAAAAAAAAAAAACAGGAAAACGAAATTTTATATAATTTAAAAATTTAATAGGTTCTTATCTTCAATGGTTTCTGAGAAAATTGTGTACAAAAAATTAACACGGAAAAGATACAACCCTCGCTCTCCCCTTAACAAACTTTAACGCTTATTTTCCGAAAA
Organism: Philaenus spumarius; assembly: GCA_018207615.1. Taxonomy (NCBI): domain Eukaryota; kingdom Metazoa; phylum Arthropoda; class Insecta; order Hemiptera; family Aphrophoridae; genus Philaenus; species Philaenus spumarius. The sequence goes on from JAGFPH010008995.1 coordinate 38,937, forward strand.
ACTACTTTTTTAAAACAATGGTACAGTTTTCTCTGAAACTATTTGAGATATTTCTTTGAAATTTCTCATGCATGTACCTTATTACAATGTACATCTACTGTAGAATAATTATGATCATAGTATGTTTCAATTAGCTGATATAGTTGTAAAAATGGGAGAAAATTTGAAAATTGTTAACTATATTTTAAAAAAATTATATTTTAAGAAACTTTTTTCAGGATATTGATTATACTACCATGTGTTCATATAGGGCCATAAAATAAGCAGTAACAATTTTAATTGTCTAGTGTCTAGTGCTTACCCTTTCAGAATAACATGTACCTAAAATTGGCTATTTTAACATAGGCGACATAGGAGCCTCCCGCTCCCCTTAAGTAGTGGCCTAGACACATCTACCAAGCTGCAAGCCCACCTATCCATGTCTTGTTAGCGAATTTCCTTGATGATCTATTACAGTGTCTCTTATTATGGTAAGACCAGGTGGTGGCCAATGAGCTCCGATCATAGATCCAGAACACGTTTAGGGGTCATTAAAAATTATACATATGTGTGTATATATGTACATATGTGTTCGCACTCTAACGGCAACCTTTACGTCCGATTTGGTCAACATTTGGTACATACGTTGGTTTTTTAAGTCGCTCGGACAAGTTTGATAGCAAAAAAACTAAAAATTAAATTTTTAGGGTTTTATCCAAAACAATAATAGCCCGTTTGGTCTGCAAGCTCGCAAAGTGCAGTCCATAACACGAGGCCGTAAGTTCGAGCTGCGAGCCGGAGCTGGAGACTGAGGTACAAACAAATTTTACTAATATATTTCATACACGTAGGCAGCTATTCAGCGCCTGTTAGAACGATTTCACTAATAGTTGAAACCCTAAACCATATTATAAACGTAGGCTAATTTGGAAATCATTCAACTCACGTCAGCGGTTCAGCTGCGTGGTCGAGTTGTTTATTGAGTGTTATTGGTTCAGATTTGTTTTATATCTATTTTATTGTTGTTGATATTTTTTGTACTGGCTGTATCTGGATGCATTCGAGTGTGGAAATAAAATAAACTAAATAAGTACAGAGTGGGTGAGGTTTTGAATAGCACCTTCAAGAACATTTTGTAAAACTACATATTTTGAAATATACTACGACTTGATATTCTTTTAAATAAAGCCTTTCAAACGATACACTACTACACTTTAATAAAAACCTAACCTAAAAGTTTTAAATACAAACTAGTGGACCGGGCAATGCTTCGCTATTGCTTGATTTACCTAACCTAAAATTATATTCAGTTTTTGATCCAAATCAGTTGTTGATCAAAATCAGCTGTTGATCAAAATCAGCTGTTTTAAGCTTTTCATACGAACAGCTGTTTTTTGTGCCCCTGGTAAAATCAAAAGAAATCTTTCTTCTTCTTCCTTAAGATTGACCTTCCATTAACATGGCAACTTTGAGGGCCACTGGGGCGAAGCCCTTAACATACATTGAGCTCATTTTAAGGGAAGCACAACTTCAGAGTGAGCTCTGTAAAATGACACCAAAAACATCAAAATCGGTTAAAATCTCTAGGAGGAGTTCTACTCACAAAATAACCCCTAGCAAATTAATTATGTATCGATAATTTATTCAAAGTTTGAAATCAGCTATTAAGTGAAATATTAGAACAAACAGCTGTTTTATCTGTTATTTTATTCAATTGGTTGCTAAGGTAATAAATGTAAATACATGTGTTTTTTTCATCAATCTAGGCCTAACCTAAGAATTTTTTCGACTAAATTTACAAATACTGAAATAGAAAATGTTTTTATCGAAACGAATTACAGCCTATGTTGCTCAGGGATAGTGTAGTATTTTACTAGTAAAATTAATTTTTCAATCGGTTCAGTTGTTCCAAAAATTACCCTTTACAAGCAAACAATTTTTCTCTCTTTATAAAAGTACTAGAGGGCTCCGCCCCCTGCATCGAAGCAAATGCAAACTGGTTATATTATATAAATATGCCCTACTATTAAATACTATTTATTTTAATTAGGATGTAACATAGTGGTTTCTTATTTTTAAATTCCTTAATTTATTAAAGGTTTATTCTCTAGCTTTAAGGAAAGTATAACAATCAACGTTTTTACTACGTTTTCACCCCTTGGCAGCACGCGGCAAAATGTCGATCTGTGATACTAAGAAATAAATGTAAAAATTTTCAGCTCACTAAATTTAAGGAAAATTTAACAATTCATTTTTATTGTTTTAGGAGTTGTTATCACATTTTTACCCCTTATCACCACGCGACAATATGCAAATCTAGTTTACTTTTTCTATGTATCTTGTAAGAAATAAATGTACACAATTTCAGCTCTCTAGCTTTAAGGAAAGTATAGCAATTAATATTTACTGTTTTAGGGGTTGTTTTAACCATTGAATCCAAATTAACTCTAGCCTATGTTACTCAAGGATAGTGTAGTATTTTATTAGTAAAACTATTGTTTCAATCGGTTCAACTAACAAATTTTATCTCTTTATAATATTATTAATAATAACCCCAAAGCTAAATAATATTAAATGTTCAAATCAAATTATTTCTTATATTTTATAACAACAGTTGTAATAAAGGTTAAAAGAACCAGCAAGGCTCAGTTCTACACTTTAATAAAAACCTGACCTTAAAGTTAGAAATTTAAATTGCTTCAAAGTCTGAAATCAGCTGTTAGTTTAAATATTTTAGCAAACAGCTGTTTTATCTGTTATTTTATTCCATTGGTTGCTACGGTAATGAATGGCCTGGACCTAGCCTAACCTAATAATTTTTTCCGATTAAATTTACAAATATTGAAATAAAAAATGTTTTTATCGAAATTAATTATAGCCTATGTTACTCAGGGATAGTTTAGCTTTTTATTAGTAAAACTATTACTTTCTCCTCCCTATACGTAGTATATGGAGAAAGTATTGTTTTCGTTAAAAATTTCGAATTAAAATTTTTAGTAGAATTTTATCTGTTTTGGTGCTTCCTGAACCCCCAAAAAATGTTTAGTGGAATTATCTGTGTTGGTGCTCCCTGAACCCAAAAATATTTTTAGTAGAATTATTTGTTTTGGTGCTCCCTGAACCCAAAAAAGTGCTTTTTTGGTGATGTCTGTCCGTGTGTCTGTGTGTCTGTAAGGATGTGTACAGAGCTGGAGACCATACCAACCATCCGATTTTGATGAAATTTGGTATGCAGGTGTAGTTCTGGAATATATCCAGGCGTTTTTTTAATTTTTTAAAATTTTGGATTTTTAAGGGGTTTTACCCCTCAAAAATGGTCATAAAACGAGAACAATCTAAATTTCTCAAAAATGGCCCTAACGATTTTGATAAAATTTGACTTATTTGTAGCCCTTAATGTCCCTACCATATGCAAAAACCTCATCTTTCTAAAAATTCTCGTTTAGGTAATAATAATAATAATAATTATGACAGATTTTTTGTGGGTTTTTGGCCAAAAAGGGGGTCGTTTTTCAAAACTTTTCAAAACCGCTTTTCGTGCATCTATACAGTCCTAATTGACATGTTTTTTTTGCAAATTTATTCGAAATTGATCGAATAGTTTAAATAATAATAATAATATAATAATATAATATGGATGTGTGTTACATGCATCTAATATTTTCCATGGTAAAATTTTCCTACTTTTGCAATTCTAAATAACCACCTCCTATGCTACTCTTGGGAATTTATAAAGTTTCAACTGGGAGAAAGTATGTGGCAGTTATCTGGTACCGTTTATTTTTTCAATTGGTTCAGTAGTTCCAGAGATTACCCCTTACATACAAACAAACAAATTTTACCTCTTTATAATAGTATATAGATATATAATTATATCATACTATACATATAAACACACATCCATACATTACATGCATAGGCCTACACGACAGAAACAGCTTAACAATGATCCATTCATAATGAACTTAATAATAATTAATTATTATATGACACATCAACTGATGAAAAGAAAAAACAAAGAATCAAACATAAACTAACAAACATGCCTTCTTTATTTTTAGCAATAATGTTCAAAAATGAAATGAAAGTTCCAGCAGGTACAGTATGTACCGGAAATTAGTTAAACATGTTTGGAGAGCTATTGTATATAAACAATCTAAATGCTTCACTATTTTCACGAGATACTAACGCCCTAACATTGTAGCTCTTAGCCTGTATAAATAAATATTTCTACTACCCAAAACATGGCCTTTACTTAGAACATTCTCAATACCCTTGTACATAAATAAATAATGATACAATAAAATGTCTTATGTTTTAAACAACGGAAAAGAAGTTTCTGTCCTAGCATAATTTCTTTTATGACATAATCATATTTTGTTTACTTCCGAAAATCCTTGAGTTAATTGTTGAAGTGTAAAGTTCTATAGGCGCACCTCGTCAAAAAATTGCGGGCGGTGAATCGGATTTTATCGTCATGCTTTTCCTTCACGCGTCTCCCTCAACTATAGCAGAGTTTATAGTTTACTTGGTATTACCTCTGAAATGGACATTGTGCTTCCTCATTTCGTAACCTGTGTTAAAATAATTTACTTGGCAATACCTCTGAAATTCACATTGTGCTTCTACTTTCGTAATTTCTGTTAAAATA
>JAGFPH010008996.1:1445-30047 GCA_018207615.1 Philaenus spumarius
TTTTTATTAAAAAACTCATTAATTTATCTAATTCATTGTTCGCCTTGTTTACCATAGGCCTATCCTTTTCTGTACTTTCATACACTACTGTATTTTGGTCTAGGCCTACTTCTGTTTTAATAGGCCCAGATTCACTTACCGCCTCCATAGAAATATCACTTAAATTCATGTTTTGGCTTAACTCTAAGCCAGAATCATCTAAGCCTGCACTATCCATTGTCTCAGCCATTATTTTATAGTGATTTATATTTTTTGTAAAAATTTTAAGGTTAGGTGACCACTATCAGATGCTCCAAAGCCAGCCTAAATACACCTAAGTCTCCGTTTCGTACCAACAATCAGTTCGGGCGCCATTTGTAACTTGCTTGGTTACAAAAATTTAATTTAGTGAATTTATTTAATATAAGAAGTCGACAAAAAATTAAAAAACTATAAAAAATACTCTAGACTTCTATTTTTACAAAAAATGTTCTAACATCCGAATGATGCTAGGCTATACTTTAACTTTACTTTAATTTAATATTTACTTTTAATAAGGGTAGGTTCTGATTGTATGGTAGTACTTTGAAAGACATAAGGATGTAACAAACTTGACTCAAAAGACATCTGATAGTGGTACACTTTTGATTTATTCAATCATACTTAATTTCAATCTACACATTATAAATTTATATATACACCTCATTATTATTATTATTAATCTAGAATCTTAAAAAACTAAAGATGCTTGAAAATTTATTTATCTGCAAATCAATTCTAAAAAAATATGGCATGTAGGCTAGGGTCTAATTTATTTTACTTATATCTCATGAGATTTTGAGTTTAAATAACATTTGAAGCTATCTGGATATAAGGACATGTCTCAGCTCTTAAAACAATATATAAAGCTAGCAATACTTGCTCATTTTCCTGTTCAAAAGATGCACTTTACACTCATTCGCGCACTTGCGTTGTACAGGCCTCGTGGCGACTTTTAATTTCAGCTAATATTGTCCAAAGTACATGTTCGATTTGGAAGTCATTTTGTACTCACGTTTTCCGAACTCACGTGTAAACTTTTGAAGCAACTTACATTACCCAACTCGTACGATATATCACTTAGAATCACATTTTTTACAGAGCAATGTTACTGCTCACCCAAGCAGTACAATAGCCATCTTGAGAAGAAGGAAGAAGGCGGAAGAATGAAAGATTGCTCTTCCGTAGAGATGAGAAAAAGGGGAGGCTAGTCACAATGGACTCGTCCACCTCACCTTATATATTCTACAATCACATTATACTGTTTTTTTATGTTTTCACTTGATTATTATTGTTGTGAGTTTCTTATTTATTGTTATTGTTTATTGTTGTTTTCAGACACGGTTTTCGTCGTATGCCAGCTTTTGTATTGCTTTACTATTAATATATTCAACACTGTATATTTTTATATTATATGACTGTATTTTACATCTATGATTTTACTATGCCTGCTATTTTATGAAGTTATATTATATGCCATGTTATTTCATGAAGTTATATTATATGCCATGTTATATTATTTTATTGTATTATTATTTATATGAAATAAAAATGCGTCTTGTTTTAATATGATTTGCTTTGTTTCTTTTATTTATTCTTTTAATTAGCGTCTTGTTTTACTGTGTTATTTATATTATATGACATTTTCTCAAATGTCATATAATACTTATGTTTTTATATTTTGCCAAAAAGGCGACATGTCACATATGTTCATAAGCCCACAAGTCCAAAAAGTCAACTGGAAAGATATGTTTAATAGCATATCGTTTTAATGGTCTTAGCATATCTTAAATCTTAGCAACTTTCTAATTCACCTACTCCGTATCTTTCTAGTTTTTTAGCAATCAGGAAAAAACCGAAGTCTTCCCTATAAAATATATGTTATTTGTGCATAACACTTTTTAGGAGTCTTCAAGAAGTCTTTATGCTAAACATAAATAACAGTAAAGCTGAGTTTATAACTTGTAAGAAATCTTAATCGGAAAAAAGTATGTCTAGGGATTTAGAAGATACAGTGTATTCCGTAAATATCAACATTTTTCACAAAACTAGCCGCCGGTTAGAAACGGTTATAGATAAGTGAGTTATGTGTTCGCTAAAACTTTTGCCTATTACATGGCTTTAAAATTATTTATAACATGATATATGTTCGCATTTGAAAATTCCTCGAATTTAAAGGAAAAATAATAATAATGTTATTACAAAAAAATAATATTTTACAAATGGCTGTAACAATAAAATAAAATCAAATCAAATCAAATCAAATCACGTTATATTATCAAAGCAGTAACGTTTACAAATAATACAAGTTTATAGTTTATAAGTTTGCTTTGTGGTTTATTAACAATATTATAATGTTGTTGAAAATAACTTTATTTATTTAGAAATAATTTTAATTTATTTTTATTTTATAGAAATAATCAGTAAGAACTACAGTATATTAAAAAGAATACTTACACGATCCCACAGCAATAAGGTGTCGCTAACCAATCGAAGTTTTGGACCAATACGGCGCTGCGGCGGTTACCTATTATACTATTATAAGGGTCTATAGATGCAATTATATTTTGGCCATACAATTATTAGGGTTTAAACAAAAGCGTAATAAATTACATTCACTTACGTATTTTCTACTATAATTTGGCCTGTTCTGATTACAGGCAGCGATCGTTGGCTACTACACCAGAAAAGTTCTTTACTTTGGAGTGAAGAATAAATATTGCGTTTCTTGCGTACGTTCTTCCAACTCCAATACTAACACCAAACAAGATCACGTGTGCTTCAAAAATTGGAATGGAAGCTCAAGTAGCATGGAAGCAGCAAGTATTGTCGAAGGGTTTTTAGCCAGTGAAGACATGTACGGCGTAAGATACGCCAAGATGATAGCTGACGGCGATAGCAGCGTATACAACAGTGTGCTGGAAGCCAGACCCTACGACGACTTGACAGTTACCAAAGTAGAGTGTCGAAACCATCTGTTGCGCAATTACTGCAACCATTTAAAAGACATTGCCACGACAACAATTCGCAGTGACAAACCTGATTTTGACCGCGGTCTTCATTTGAAGATGCGCAGAATAATCGGAAGCCGCATTCTGAGGTGTCGAACTGGTGTGACGAAAGCCATTTCTCATAGGAAGGCGGAAGGTGGCACACAATGGGTCAAGTCGGAACTCCTCAGAAAGGACATTTTGAATGGACCAAGCCATGTGTTCGGCGAACATCTTCAGTGCAAAAGTATTGGATATTTTTGTCAAGGCTCAAAAGAAGGGGAAATCAATTATATCCCAGATATGAAGAAATGTGGCATTTACACAAAGGTCATGGAAGTTGTTAACGTGTTAGCAGATAATAGTAAGCATTTAATTTTAGACGTCGACAGTAACATGGTGGAACATTATAACTCATCTGTGGCAAAATTCACCGGAGGGAAACGTATAAACTTCACTCAGAAGGGTTCATACAGAGCTAGATGTGCCGCTGCAGTTGTTAGCCACAATACGGGCAAAGCATACTACTCCTTACATAAGACGATGTTGAAGTCAAGTCCTGGGACCTACAGTAAACTGTACGAAAACCGATCAAAAAGAAAAGTGTGTCATGCTGCATTAAGAAATGTAAATAAACCAAAAGTAAGGCGGTGTCTAAAAATGAGGCAAGAAGAAAAGGAAACAAAACACTACGGCCCTACAGCACAAAAACCAGACATGGACAAGACCCTATTTGACGAAAAGGTTAAATATCACATGGCAAAACTAAAAAAGAATGAAGAAGAACGAACTAATTTAGAAAAACAAACAAGAGGTCAAAGTCAAAGTGAGGTTTGGTTTGAAGAACGACGAATTAGACTAACATCGTCAAATTTTGGCCTAATTTGCAAAAGAAAACCTTATTCCAGCTGTGCACCAGTCATTGAAAAACTATTGTACTCCTCGATCAACTGTGCGTCAACCCAATACGGAACAATTCACGAGAAAACAGCCGTAAAAGAATTAGAAGAAAAGATTGGAGTAAAAGTGAAAGAGTGCGGTTTGATAGTGGACGAGGAGATGCCATTCTTAGGAGCAACCCCTGATGGACTAATCGATGACGACGGCATCGTCGAAATAAAGTGTCCCTCGTCTGCTGAACTGCTAACTCCACATGAAGTTATTGAAAGAAAAGTTGGTGTGGTTGGTGATATGTGGAAAAAAACCCAAGAAAATGTGTTTGTAGTAAAAAGATCGCACACTTATCACTTTCAAGTGCAAGGCCAATTACACATAACAAATAGAAAATACTGTCTGTTCTGCATATGGACACCAAAAGGGTTATCAGTTCACAAAATACTGAGGGATGATGATTTCTGGGATAAAGAAATGAAGAACCAATTACAAAGATTCTACATGAAATGTGTGCTCCCAGAAATCATCGATCCAAGACGCAGACGAAGTATGGCAATTAGAGAGCCGGATTATATTTTAGAAGCCCAAGAGAAGAGGAAAGGTTCATCTGTAACGACGACTTGTAAATAGTAAAGTACACTAAGTTACATTTATAAATCAAAGAATTTCAATTCTTACTATTTTATGACATTCATTCCTTATTTGTTTGTATGTGTTTATGAATGTGTATATGTATTTGCCCGATAGGAATTTTTTATGGTATTTGAGAGAGGTGTTGTATGTATTTAATATTATCTATTATTATATTTATTCATTGTGTAGTTTAATTATTATTTTAATTTATCATATATTTAGTATAGCAACTTTAATTATGTATGGAAACAAATCCTCCAAATAGGCTTAGCGTGGAAGGAACAATAATTTTTCAAAATTAGTTGTATCTAAAGTAAAAGGTCAGTTTGGCATTACATTTTATTTTTATGTTGAGACTATTTAGCTGTAATTATTTAATCTTCTTTATAATGAAATATGTTTACTATGAACCTTTGTATATTTTGTGCTTTGAGAAATAAATTAATATTATTATTTATGAATGTGAGAATAGACATGGGCTTGTTTTGTATCCAGTATTACTTTTTAGATAATTTTACTGCCTGAATTAGTATTTGTAAATAACTTGTTTTATTATGTAATGAATATTCATGTGCTGTAAACACTGTAAAAAAGGCTGTAAAAACCACTTACTGTGTTGTACATTAGACAACATGAGAAACACATTTGTATAAATATATCGTATTGTCTGATTTATTGTTTATTTATTAATCACATAAAGATTACACAGTAATTTTTGTTTTCATTAAGACAAATGTTATAACATGTAACATAATAATATTCAGGTTTCTGAAAAAAATATACGATGTGCATTAAAAAATGTTAATAAAAGTTAATCTTGTTTCAAATACTCAATTAACATTTATGTATTCCAAATACATAAATTTACATGAGGTCCTGTGTTCTATTCTACTTCAGAACAAACCTTTATTAAAATTTGGATGTTATTATAATACGTGCGTTTTCTAAAAGATGTTACAATATTTAAAATCATATGAATAATCTTTAGCTGTGAGCCACATGATAACGATTCACGACAAGTTAAAAAAAAAAACATTTAAAAAATCAGATCTCTCTCAAATTTTGCCACAGACAAAATTTCTCTGACCAAAACATAAAACAAATTCTTACAACAAATTGCAATTTCATTAAATCGTCTACTTTTTGTCGGCATTTGGAAAGGCGAAGAAAGAAGCTTAAAAACATTTAGTGTATATTTTTAGAATCAGGGGTTAATATTCTATGAGTTAGAGGAATTACAAAAATGTTTTATTATGTTTTAATGAGTCCAGACATCATTAAAGTAAAATTGAACTGCCGATGCTGTATTGACCAATGACCATACTCTCTGCCCGCTCGTAGGACTAGGCAGGCCCGAGCCGAGCTCTGTGTTGTTTTGTGACTGTAGGAATGTTGTTAGGGGAGGGGGTGAGTGGGGAGTGGAAGGGGGACCGGAAGTGTGTCTCTGACAACGGACGGTCTTCATTTGGCGAAGGGTTCTCGTAGTTCCAAGTAATACCGCAGTTGGTGGATCTCTTGAGTCAACTTTGATTTTGTATTTTGCTCCTGCCGACTCTTAAATGCCATACCTCTTAGACTTAAAACCTAATGTCAGCGTAACGATAAAGCTATTAAAGGTAAAGGTATTTCATGTACTGGTACCTATGGCCTAGGACCCTACTTTTCAAGACTTGTTATATCACATGCTAAAAATAGCCCAGTTTGTGCAATATCGTTAGATGAAAGTTTAAATAAAATATGTCAAAAACAACAAATGGACTTAATGATAAATTATTGGGATGATGTTCGAAATATTGTAACTACAAGGTATCTTACATCTGTTTTCCTAGAAAGTTGTTCTGCTGTAGACCTACTTGAAAAATTTACTTCTTGCATTAAAGAAGCTAATTGGCCATTACAAAATTTGGTTCAAGTTTCAACTGATGAGCCTAATGTAAACTTGAAACTTTTATTTGATTGGTATTAAAACATACATGAAAAGCTCTCTTGGAAATGAAACTGAAATACTTGATGTTGGTACATGTTCACTCCACATTGTGAATAATGCGTATAAAACTGGCCATATCAAAGTGGGATGGAAAATCAACCTATTTTTAAGATCTTTATATAATTTATTTAAAGACTTTCCATCAAGACGTGCAATTTATTGCCAGATTACAGGCAGTCAAATATTCCCAAAAAAGTTTTGTGCCATCAGGTGGACAGAAAATTCATCTGTAATAAGAAGATGTTTAGAAATGTTAACCCACTTAAGAAAGTACATTAATCATATAACTGACCCTCCTGCCAGCGACAACTTTTCAACAATCAAAGACTTTTTAACTAATGATCAAACTCTTGAAGCAAAATTAAATTTTTTAGTTATGATTGCTAAAGAGTTGGAGGAGTCTGTTGTATGTTTTCAAAGAAATGAGCCCCTTCTACCATTTTTACACCAAGAAGTGTTCGCTTTAATGAAGAGTATCGGCAATAAGTTTATTAATAAAAAAATAATGTCAAATGCAACTACCGCCTCAAAGTTAACAGCAGTAGATATATGTTTAAATGAAAATATTCTGCCGCTTGATGGCATAGATATAGGATTTGGAGCAAGAATAAACCTGAAAAAAGTAAAGGAACGTTGTGCCCAAACTTTTAAATTGGATTGTAAAACATTTTTGACAGAAATGTTTAAAAAACTTGTCAACAAAAGTCCTTTGAAGAAAAAGGTAGTTTTAAGAACTTCTAGAGCCAAAATAGCTATTGAACAATTAGCTCTTCATTCTCAAATTTCACCAGCTGAAGGAGATGTAATCCTTAGGGAGTACAATAGGTTTTGTGAAAATGCAGTTGTTCAGGAGCATTTAAGTTCTTTCAACTGGAAAAAGCAGAGCCTAGATGTATTTTTTATGGATATTTTTGAAAAATTAGGAGGAATTAATAAACACTTCAAATTGTTTATCCGACGGATGTTAGTTTGTTTCCATGGCAATGCAGCTGTTGAACGTAGCTTCTCGTTTAATAAGAATTTTCTTGTGGAGCACTTGGAAGAAAAGTCGCTCATTGCCCAACGTGTACTACATGACGACATAATAAATCTTCCAGGTGGGCCTAGGTTCAGATTTAATATCTTAGAAATAAAATTAGAAAAATATCTTAAATATTAGTTTAGTTTTATTTAACTTGCAATGGAACATTAACATAAAATGTTTATTTAAAATTTGTATAGAACAAGTCATAACATATGCTGTATAGGCCTAAGGTTGATCTTTTTATTTGTAAGAGGCTTGTCATCTTTAGTTGTTAACAAACAATTAATAAATGAATTCAGAAATTCTTCATCTAGAAGAAAAGAAGCTTTAAAATCTAACAAGGAAAAAGAATATGAAAAAAGCCTGGAAAAAAGAGAGAGATGTCCAGGAAGTGAAAGAGTTAAAATTTAAAAAAAACAAAAAGTCATAGAAGAAAAAAATAGATTAGACTGAATTATAAGTTATTTTTGTTTTGATTATTTTTATATAGGCCTACACTACTTAGTTTTATCGAAATTTGTTAACATCAAATAATTAATAATAATATTGGCCTAGTTGATAAATATCTTTTAATCTCTGAAATATTTATATAAGTTTAAGCGTTTATAACAGTTTTAAATCTATTATCTACTGTGTAAATAGCCTAATTGTAACAAATAAGAATTAGTTGATCTACCATGTGTTTCCATTTAAATACCGGAAGTTCATAGTAATAAACATAGAAATATAGAATAGAAATATAGAAATATTTATTTGCCAGAATCTTTTTTTTACAAACAAAATTTACAAACCCTGTACCGGTACAATCTTTTTTTTTTGCAAACAAAATTTACAAACCCTGTACATTTTTTTTTTTACAAACAAATTTTACAACCCTGTACAACCTTTTTTTTTACAAACAAAAATTTACAAACCCTGTACAATCTTTTTTTTTTAAACTAAAATATTTTAAATATCCTAAAACATGAACATGAAAAAAAAGAAACACAATAATTATTACAAAATTTAGGTAAAAAAAACTACACAAAAAACTATAGGGATTCATCATTAAATTGATATGGCAAGTACCTCATTAGCCTAAGCTGCGTTGAGGTACTTTCATTATTTTTAAACTAATGAATAAAATAAAATTGCAGAAGACAGGTGCTCACACAAGATTTATAATAATTACAATAAAATTCACTATAGAAAATAAATTAAGATTTATTCTTTACTTGAAAAAATATTCCTCAACCTGTTCCATATTAAATGTAAAGAGCCATTGTTTTAACTCTTTAGAAAACCCTACAAGACTGGTGGTACTGCTAATATGCATCGGAATTTTATTAAATATTTTATAAACTACATAAGAGTAAAATTTTTTAAAAGCTTCAAAATTTGGCCGAGGTAGTGTAACTCTATTTAATGACTTAAGCCTCGCAGAATGAACATATGAATTTGATATATACTGGCCACCCCTCACAAAAAACAAACGCAATACTCGAAAAATATAAAGATGTCTTAAAGGTAATATTTTAAGTTCTTTAAAGAAAGGAAAAGAATGTTCAGTTCTTCTTAGTTTAAAAATTTGTCTTATTATAGCTTTTTGGGCAATTATTATTGGATTAACAATAGTGGGGTATACACCACCCCAACAACTCAATCTATACTGTATTTTACTGTTAATAATAGCAAAATAAATTGATCGTAGTACAGTTATAGGACATACATACTTAAGCATAAAAAATTTTCTTAAAGCCATACATACATACTTTTTTACAGATTGTACTTGTGGTTTCCAAGTACAATTTTGATCTAAAACTAAACCTAGATACTTTAAACTTTTTACTTCTTCAATCAAAACACAATCTTTACATGTTACATTCCTAACATCATTTAGACATTTTTTACATTTGAAATAAAGCAATTTATTTATATTATCCTTATTTTTAAAAGAAAATCTAATATATTTTGTTTTAGAACTCAAGGCTAACTTGTTGAGTGTAAACCAAACTTTAAGTTTATCTAAATCTTGTTCCATGTTACTAAATAACTCCTGATCATTCTGACTTGTATAACACAAGGCAGTATCATCCGCAAAACAAGTGAGTGAACCCTTGAAATTACCTAAACATAATTTATTTATGTATATAATAAACAAAATTGGCCCAAGGACTGAGCCTTGGGGAACACCACATGCTATAGGTAAAATATCACTAGTACTTTGTTTAATTCGAACACACTGATTCCTTTCCGATAAATAACTCGTGAACCATTCCAAGGCAATTCCTCTAATACCAGCCTCGACAGAGGAAACATGCTTCATCTATGCAAATTTAATGTTAAATAATGTACTTATAAATAAAATTATAGGCCTACATTACTATTTTTACTTAGGTCTAAATGGTGATGAAGGTTTACCATTTTAAGTTTAAATCTAAATTTTTATTTTATTTATAAATAAAGTCCTAAAAAGTCCCCGGTTTTGTAAAAAGTGAATTGGTAGACACCCTGATTGAGGGCTGTGGAATGGGTAAAGGCAACCACGAAAATCCTGGATCACTAGTTACCAGCCCATTCAGACGCTGGAAAAACACAGTTGAAAAATTTGATAGTCATAGCAAACTTCAATACCATTGAATGCAGACAATTTTCTTAAAGTCATGTCAGGAAACATTGAAGATACGGCAAGCCAGTTAAACAGTCAACTCGCCAATGCTCTTAGACCTATAAAGGTAAGCGCACACTAGTGCCGGGGCGGAACGGGTCGCATTGCATCGCAAAAATGTTGTAAAGCAAACCTGTTGCGGGCCGGGCCGCATCGCAATCGAATGTTTTTAGTATTCGTCATGGATTCTTCCGATGAGGAACTAATGGTTTCTAATATGTTATTTGAGGAAGAATCGAAGCCGCGAAAAAAACGTCGTCTATAGATTCATGAAATTTGTAGCAAAAGAAGTATGTTTGGGTAATTCCA
This sequence comes from Philaenus spumarius, assembly GCA_018207615.1. NCBI lineage: Eukaryota > Metazoa > Arthropoda > Insecta > Hemiptera > Aphrophoridae > Philaenus > Philaenus spumarius. The sequence goes on from JAGFPH010008996.1 coordinate 11,948, forward strand.
TACCCTTTTTGCTGACCTTTTGGATGACGAGAAAAAGTTTAATCAATATTTTCGTATTTCATACGAAAAGTATACAGAACTTCTTGAAATTTTGAGAGAAGCGATACAAAAAAGAAGAACTACGTTCCGTGAAGCAATTAGCCCCGAGGAGCGACTGGCTGTCTGTTTAAGGTAAGTGTAACTTTATTACATCTTTATTGTTTATGTTCCATTTAATTTATGTTTATGTTTTACTATTGTTTAAAATGAGATCAAAAGGGAAACAGACATAAAAAAGTCACAAACACTGTAGAAACTTATATTATATATTTGTTTAATAAACAGAGTTAACACAATATTTTTAGTAGTAGTTAAGGACTTCTTCCTCAGGTTCATTGGTGGCACAATTTCAAACTGAACATTACCATTGTCACCTTCTATATTTGATATCATTCCTTCCTGATTATTATTTTGAACATGAATGAAAACGATCTTTGAATCCTTATTAATGTCTTTCATTTTACATACGTTCTCTTCAGCCGTACTCACAATTTTAAACACATCTCTCTTTACTTGGATTTGAACATTTTCGGGGAATTTACTTACTGTCTCCCCAAGGTTCGTAAAAAAATTTACGATAGGGTTTGTTTTTTTATCTGACCCTTGTATTTACTTTCTAGATATTCTTTAAATAAGTTGGTTGCCGAGGAAGGTTCAGAAGAGTCTGCTGATGGTGGTTTTCTTCTTATGTAGGTCCCACCACTTTTGACGCTTTCCTCTAAAATCCATAGAGATGGATTTACAGGTAGGGCAGATGACGAAGCCCGCGACGAATGGGAATCATCATTCTCCTCCTCTAGTGAATCTACGGGAGGCAAATTTGATTTAGTTTCGCTCTCATTCTCCAAATATGGTGTCAAAAAGGCTAAAAGTTTTTCGTACTTCGGGCTCTTCATATTTTTGGCTCCTTGCCCGCTTTTTGTTTTGCGGAGCTTCTTTGCTCGCCGGTAATTATCTCTGACTCTTCTCCACTTTTCCCGGCACAGTTCACCTGACAAAGACAGCTATAATTACTAATGGTAATAAAAATAAGAAGAAAAAAGAATATTATGAACAAACACAAATTTATTTTTATTTTTCTACCGATAACGGTATGGTAAGGAAAGAATAATAATTGGGGCAAATTGCATTATGTTTTCGACGGATTTTTGCATTTCAGAGCCCCCTCAGTCCGAAAATCAAATGTTGGTCTGTCTGTGTGTCTGCGACTAGTGCATTTTTTGAACGGGTGCACCAATTTTGATGAGGTTAGTTTTGCTTTGTTGGTCTGTCTCCGGAACCGCTTGTCTAAGTACCAATTGCCGAAAAAAGTTTTTTGCAATAGACTAGCACGAAAACGGCTCTAAAAATTTTAATGAAACTTCCGTAAAGAATTCTCTTACAAGCCCTTAGTCACCCTACTGTATTTTATAAAGTACAATTCATTTTAAAGCATTTGTTTTCTTTTTAGATTTTTGGCTACTGGGAATTCTTTTAAATCAATGGCCTTCACTTTTCGCATGGGAGAATCAACGGTGAGAAGAATTGTTTACGAAACATGCACCGCTATATTCAATTTACTTGCACCAATTGTTATGCCTCCGCCTACTGAGAACCGTTGGAAAGAAATAGAAGAGCGTTTTAGGATGAAGTGGAATTTCCCTCTTTGCATTGGTGCATTAGATGGAAAGCACGTAATAATCTAAGCTCCCCCGAACAGTGGTTCTCTTTATTACTGCTATAAAAAAGTATGGTAGAAGAACACAAAGACCTGGTAAAAACCACTGAACAATTTTCAAACTTTTCAAAAAACATAAATACCCTAGTAAAAATGGTACATAACACCATAAACAATGTTGAAAACCAAATTCAAGAAATAACCTCAAACAACATAGAAGATTTAAAAGTAACACTATACACCAATTTGCAAAAAATCTATTTATACATATATCTAAATTCATATTATGACAACCTCAACAAAATAAACAAAAACAGTATAAATAATAAACTAACAGAGTCGCTCATACCAAAAGAACCCAAGATCTCAACAACCTGAAGAAGAATCTACAAACAAGAGGAATGGAACTAGCCAAACCCGTAAACAAACTATACAGAAATACTATACTTTACCAAATAACAAAATGCAACTTTTTAAACTCAGAAATAATAATAAAGATCCAAATACCGATAGGACAAGCCCAAGTAAATTATGAAATCTATATACACAAACCAATATCACTACTGTGGCACAAAAGAATATGCGAGATTAGCTATTCAGAAACCCTTATAATAAAATCAGATAAAGACATACAAGTGCTAGGAGCTTGAAGAAAACTCAGAATGTAACTGGAAACAAAACCAGCTTTGCAGGCTACTAAGGCAAAACACAAACAAAGAACTATCGTCAACCTATGTCAAGAATTTATTACAAAGTAAACCAATAACTGAACTCCAAAAATACTGTCAATTCCACTGTAAAGATGTCAACCAAAAACCTATAATAACAAAATTATCGGAAAAAATTTCAAATTACCAACATAAATAAAGACCTAAACATTTCATGCGAAGAAAACTCAACTCAAACCAGAATTCCCAAAAATTTAATAGGGTCAATAGAAATAGACCTACCATGTGACTGCCAAATAACTGACCAAAACAAAAATATACTAATCAGGACTGTAACCCCTTGTGATGTGAGGGACACCAAACAAATCGAACACACATAATACATGCAACCTTCACACCATCAAAATCGACCCACTACCAAATACACATAAACCAGAATTCCAAAATATGAAGGACATCTTAAACCAAGACTGGAATATATCAATACCAACATATATAATTCGGAACCTAGTACCCGAAGAACTATAAAACAATTGGTCAGACATCATAGAAAACAAGAGAATAATGTTTTACATTATAATAAAATGGGCAAGTATACTCACCATATTCATACTAATACAATGCTACATGTACGCTCCTGAAGATAAATTTAAAGACGTAGAAACCACAAATAACACCAAGAGACTACCAAAGGCAAGAATTAACAACTTTAAACTAAAACCATAAACTTATAAAAAAAATCCAAACCAAAATTCCAGTACACAAAAATCCCATAAAACAAACTACTCAGATCCTTTTCCTAAACAAAGACCTATTCCATGAACCCAATCATAACAAGAAAATATCCTATCACAAATGTCATGTATGCAAACAAAATATCCATCAAGCCCAGATACATACAATACATAAACAACAAGTTCACAACAGAGAAATCTCAACGTCAGCAAGATCTCAGATGACTACACATCGCAGCCAACAATCCTACACACACTGGGTCAAAGTAATACAACTACTTCACTTCAAATAAACACAATCATATAAAAAAAAAAATGGTGGTACAATTTCACATGGGGTGAGGGAGTGAAAGGATTGGGGTAGACAACTTACCCCAACCACTTTAAAATAAATTAAGGACAATTGAATATCATAAAAGCAAATAGAACAAATTGGATTTATAAGAATAAATGAAACTTGGAATGAATTGTAAGCAGAGAAGCCGACGGAAGTTAAACAAGAATAACATTTTTGTACCAAATTGCTCGTACCTAGGCCGTATGATTTTTGAGATATAAAACAAACAATATTTATGGTTTCAGGGGTTGTTTCAACCCTTAAACACGAAAATTTTTAAATCCTTTTTTAGTGCGCCTCTAGCACCTATGAGTAATAAAATTTGCGTACCAAATTCCACGTTCCTAGGCCATATGGTTTTTGAGATAAAAAACAAACAATATTGATGGTTTTAGGGGTTGTTTCAATCCTTAAACGCAAAATATTTTAAAATCCTTTCTTAGTGCGCCTCTAGAGCCTATGAGCAATATGTGTACCAAATTTCACATTCCTAGGAGGTACAGTTTTCGAGATACTGTGATGAGTGAGTCAGTCAGTGGTATTTCAGCTTTATATATAGATTCTAATGGAAAATTTAAATTTTACGCCAAAATGACGTACTTTATTGACAAATGCTAGCTAAGTTCTGGGCCGATTTTTAAAAAACTGGAGTGGAACCACCAGGGGAAGACCCCTTTCATTTAATTTTTTTTTTATCGAAATCGGTCCATTAGTTTCGGAGTAATCGCTGAACAAACATAAAAAAAAAGCATATAAACAGGTCGAATTGAGAACCTCCTCCTTTTTTTGAAGTCGGTTAAAAATAGTATCAGATTCTGAAGTACAGCAAACAATAGAGCCTGTCGATAAAGCATTCACAAATTTGCACACGCCACTGAAGAATTGCAAACTGCCAGCAAATTGGGCAGCCAATAAAATGATTTAAAATTCAAAATCAACCAATGAGAGAAAAGGTGAAAATCGTGCCGGAAGAAAGTGGAAAACCAAGCTGATCCACGACGAGTCAGTGGTGGTCTGCACTTGGAAGTTACTATACCGCTTTAAAAAGTTTCAATAAATTCAACACTATAAAAAGGGTTAAATTAAATCAATCAAAGTGCGAGAAGTGTGCTGGCATGCGGGAATGAATAAAATTAATAAATGTAAAATGTTTTGTGTGAAAATAAAATAATTAATTTATGTTAAGTGTGGAGTGCTAAAATAAAATAATTAATAAATATAAAGTGTTTTGTAAGGAATAGGAAAGGAGAAAGGATAATGTGAGTAAAATAGAATGACTTAAATTATTGTATGACAGGTTTTGAAATTTAAATTTAAAACCATAATACACACACCAAACATTAATAAAATTATATAAAAGATTTTAACATTTAATGAAGTAATAAACATAATTCATGTTGAGGTAAAATCATTAAAGTTAGCTGAAAATAGGGTTAATAAGAACACCTGAGAAGCAATTTGGATTGATCCTACACATGATAAAGAAGGGTTTTAAGTTATCAATTCTGAATGAGTTAAGTTAAAGGCATTAGTAAATGGAGAATAGTGCTTAGATTTGAAAGGTAGAAATAACATTAGTTAATTTAGATATAGAAAGGGTAATTTTCATGTATTAGTGCAATTTCAAGGACAATTAATAATTTGAATAATATTATCCATTTAGTTTCATGTATTTAGAAGAGTCTCAGGAATGATCATTATTTTAAATAATCTGGTTAATTTAATTTTATGTGTTTAAGAGAGTTTAAGGAATAATTATCCATTCGGATCATTTTGTCAATTTAAAATTGGACTGGAACTTTCTAAAAAAGGACATTTTAGAAGTATAGTAAAACTAGATCATTATTTTGAAACCATGTGTCTCTGTAATTATTGAAACCTAGTACTTTGGAGTACCTCTAGAGCCAAGCAATATTTTGATTCCATTCTGGGATCTGGTGGACGCCCCCAAACACTAATTGAGTCGTTAGTGGAAGGTAAAGTACATTTCAATATAGTGAATAAGTCATTTTAAAATAACAAATCATTATATGATTAATTTAAAACAAAGGGAGAACACATTCACATATTAAAAGCCTAAGTCTGACAATATTCTAGGCCTATTATAGTGCTTTTAAACCAACCCTAATGTATTTGTTTGTTTATTGTTACAGATAATCGAAACTTTCTGCTTTGAAAAAGTATCTATTGCTAACAGGCTGCAGATTCTTGAAGCGTTTAGTAACATGAAAAATTAGAATGAGCAGGATTCTCACCTCTGTGGTTTGATTTCAATACCAAAGATCAGTCGCAGACAAGCGAGGAATTCACAAGAAAAATGTCAAAAACCTCATGCTGCATTTTATAATTACAAGTTAAGAATAGAAGGTAGTGACATCCCAATTTGCCTAAACGCTTTTCTTAACATTCATGAAATTTCCAAACATAGAGTTGCTAGGCTTCAACAAAGCTTAACTATGACTGGACAATCTCCTAAAGACAAACAAAGTATGCCTAACAAAGTATCCCATGAAATACCAAATCTAGTAGAATATCAAGTCTCTTTATTCTCTTCGTGATAATCCAAACAAAAGGTATCTTCCAGCTGAGTTAACAGTTAGTAAAATGCATGAAATGTTTTTAAATGATTATCAAATTAATTTACCATACAAAGCAAACTGGTCAGTTTTTCAGACGTTTAACATTCAATTCGGCTATCCAAAATCTGACACATGTTCTTTTTGCGACAGCTTTGAACAAAAATTTAAAGCTGCTGTAACAGTACAAGAAAATAATCAAATACAACTTGAAAAACAATCCATTTAAAAAAAGCTGAAGCTTTTTTGGTTAAGAAAACAAACATTTTACAAGCCAAACAGGGAAGGATACTCGTGTTGTCAATTGACTTCATGCGAAAATTAACACTTCCACACATCAAGACTAGTACAACAAGTATGATATTAGATTATTTAAACGGAGTCCCCAATGAATGTAATGACCTGATTTTACTCAGTGATGAGTGCCAGGCCAGAACAAAAATAAAACAATTAAACAATAAAATAAACAAGTAGGAGGTATCACAAGCTGGGAACGAGGAAAAAACATTACTGCTGTGTGTGCTATGAGTGCATCAGGAGACTACGTTCCTCCATTGTTTATATATCCAAGGAAGTGTATGACCCCACTACTGATGAGAGGAGGACCCCCTGGAGCCGTATACCGGTGTTCTCACAATGGTTGGACCAACGAGGATCTATTTATGAAATGGTTGAATCACTTTGACAAACATGTGAAGCCAAATGAAAGGGAACCGGTTCTTCTTTTGACCGATAATCATGGTAGTCACATTTCACTTGAGTGCTTTGAATTCTGCCGAAAACACCATATCCATGTCGTTTCTATTCCGCCACATATCTCGCACAAACTCCAGCCATTGGACGTGACGTTTTATGCACCACTAAAAAACGCTTTTAACACTTTGAACCCTGAGCCCGAGTATAGGTTGGGCCAAGTCCGTGGCGCCAGCTACCGAAGCCCGAGTATACCTCGGGCCTCTCTATTTAATTCTACAGCTCAGCTTAGACGGCATATATTCGGGTTTAGGCATTCTCAACATGTTTATTAGTTGTTTTAGTTTGTATTTCTTTGACCTTTGGAATTTTTATAACACTGGCCCACAAAAATATTATATAAATATCAGATGGCGTCTGATCAGCTGTGTGCATTCTGCAATCGACGTTTGTCTGCTTAGTCATGTAACAATGGAACTCGATGTACGTTGTAATATGTGTGAGTTTCAGGGTTTTAATAAAGTAAAAAGGGGTATAACGTAAAGGGAGTAGTAAAGTAAATTTTTTATGATTTAGCCTACGTTAAAAGATCACATTTTTGGAAAAAATAATAAACATAGAAATTCAAAGGGGGAATGCAGACAAGTTTAATTTTATAATAATTCATTCATGAAAAAGTATTTAACAAGCAAAAAACCATAAGTATAAGAGACAAAGAATTTAGATATGTTTTTAAATAGAAAGCATTACGGCATCAAGAAATAGCCTCAGCCAAGGACCTAGTTTATAATAAAATAGACATTAGCCTCGCAACCAGTACAGAATAAGACGATTTAGAATAAGAAGGCAGTCATGATTGGTGGAAATACATCGCGCCATATGACGTCATCTCTATTAGAGCGTTCATAGCTCAAGGGAGCTTCTTCTTCACTTGCTTCAGAGATGTCCTGCCGGACAGACCTATTTGTAGTGTGCTGAGTCCATTTTTCCATAAGTATGGAGAGTGCGGTATTTCCATAGTAAATACAATTTAAACATTGGTAAAAGATATTAGAGACAGTGAATTCACGTTAAAGTGCAGAATGTGGAAAATCGGACATCTGAAGTCGAAGATACCAACTTAGGTAAATTTCGAGTGTAAGCGTGGTTAAAAGAATCATAGTAATGGCCGACCAGCAAGGTGACTTGTCGAAAATGAACAGTGTTTCGGAGTGAACTATATCTGCGTATCCATAAAATAAATTCAGTTATAAATGAGGCTAAACAATTAACAAACTATAAAACCATTTCAATAAAAAAATTATGCATAAAATAAAAAGCGTTGTGTTAAAAGTAAATTCATTTACTTTGTTGTAATTTTTCAAAAGTGCACTATAAAGTCAAAAAACGTACGTAAGTAGATAAATTTAAATAAATAATAATAAAGAGAGTCTGCATTCAGGAAACTAAGAAATAATGATATTGATTTTTGTATGTTACCTTTAAGATTTGTTGAATGTGTGGGTGTATGATTTTTTCTAAACTGTTAAACATGATTTGCCAAGGTTTCCATTTTTGTTTTGTAAATTCAATGAATTTAATCATGGAGGAGTAAATTTAAAATGCCAACTATTATGTTTCGTTGATTTGAGTCCTTTCCCTTCCTAGTAAAGTACTTCATGGTAAAATGAACCTTGTAATAAAAATTAGAGTCAGTGTAGCTTAAGTGAAATATAAAATGGCGTCGGTTGTTTGCCGCAGTTTTTGGTTCCGGGGGAGGAGGTCTGTGAACAGAACACAGATCTCGTCTTTCTGGAATCACGGACCCAGTAGTTGACAACCGAGCGCACAGATGAATAAACCAATCTGCGTAACAGAGATTTGGTAGTCAGCTGTGACAACCACAGATCTGACTATAACATAACCTATTTTCAATTTTGGGGTTATGTTTGATTGTTTTTGTTGTGGTTAAGGGAATAATATTTTGTAGAATTGAATTAGCAATACATAAGTACAGTAAAGTATATAAATTGAAAATATGAGATTGCAAGTAATTGTTACGCAGCAAAAAGGTTTTTATTTTATTCGTTAACTTAGAAAAAACTTGTCAAAATTTGATTGATTTATTTTATTTAATAAATTTTGTTTGTACACGGCTGGCAAGCGACAGCACGTTACAAAATGGCGCCCGAACATTTTTACCATGCAACGAAAACACTAGGAGGGGAGGCTTTGATTGGAACATAGTAGTTGGCTATATTCTAAAATTTTAACTAAAGTTTAAAACAATAAAATAAGGTTAATTTATAATAAAACAGGGGTAATAATTAAAATACGATGGCAGAACTAAATGATTCTGGAATTTCAGTATTAAATCATTCAATTAATGATATAGTATCGGAAGATACAAATAAAACAAATGTAGAAGTAACTTCAGAAACAGTTATGAATAATGTAACAGAAGTTAATAATGAATATGTAGCTAGTAGTGATAAGTCAAAGCAAAATTCAGGAGTTAGTTTAGAAATGATACTTCAATATTTACAAAACACAGATAAAAAATCTGATGCATATAGATTAGAAGCAAAACAAGACATAAGAAATTTAAGTGAAAAATCTGATAATTTTAGGTTAAAGGTTAATATAATTATGGTACTTACTTCCGTCTTGTGACTTATTGTAGCTTTTTTTAAAAGTTACGCGTTTCGGAACTATGTTCCATCTTCAGATAATCACTCTTGAGAGATCGTTAGCACATTAAAACACTAAAAACACACAAACATACATATAAATTAAATACGAACAAAACTACACGGTGGGTGTACACCAACGGTTCCAACGGTTCCCGGACTACTGATAAGCGATGGCTTGACCAGTATTGTCCAATGTCTTATCTCCCAACGTCATCGCAGTGTCATACAATAAGTTGGAACGGAAATTAAGTTTCTCATTTAGTAAATCATTTCCGTTTTCTTTAAAAGCTTTATAAATTTCGTATTCTTCTACAGCATCCATGTATTTGCTCTTACTACATATGTGTAAAGGATGGAAATTAACGTCAAAACTGTTGAATACGTGATTATTTTCTTTTTTAGGTGTTTTTAGTTTATGTAGCTGCCTATACATTATTTTGTCTATCATCGAAACTTTGTAACCATTCGCCCTCGCTATGAATTTAATGGTATTTAATTCTTCTTTGAACGCGTTTGTGTCCATAGGAATAGTTAACAATCTGTGAATGAAACTATAATAAGCTGACATTTTTTGTGATGTAGGGTGATGAGAGTCTGAGTGTATAGTAATATCTGTTGTAGTGGGTTTTCTATATACTTTATATTTAAATGTGTTTTCCAGTTTTTCTATAGTTAAGTCCAAAAAATTCAGTTTGTTCTCTTCTTGCGTTTCGAGAGTGAACTGTATAGCTTTATTGATGCTGTTTAGGTACGTTTTAAGGCTATCTATTTGTCGTAAAGATCCATTGAATATGATAAAGGTGTCGTCAACGTATCTTTTGTATAATACTATTTGACGGTAGAATTTATTTATATCAGATAACAGATACATGTTCTCAAAATGGTTTAAAAATATATCAGCTAGCAATCCTGAAAGTGGAGATCCCATTGCTAGGCCTTCCTCTTGGATGAAGTATCTGCCATTAAAAGAAAAATAATTTTGTTTAAGTACCACTTCTAATAAGTTAATCAATTCACCTATGGCTGTAGATTTCATTATTTTACTTTCTGAAAGAATATCACCCAATATGGCGACTGTTTCTGTGACTGGCACGTTAGTATACAAGTTCACAACGTCAAACGAGGCTATCTTATAACTTGGTAATAATCTTATTTCATCTATTTGGTTAATAAAATCTGCACTATTTCTTACACTATGGTTGTTTTCGATAAGAATGTTATTCTTTATTACAGCAGATAATTTTTTGGCTATATTATAACATGGTGCTTGGGTGAAATTAATTAAAGGCCTAATCGGTGTGTCAGATTTATGGATCTTTGGTAGACCTGTGAATATTGGCGCTTTGGCATTAATAGGCTTCAACATGCGGCGGGTGTTCTCGTCAAATAAATGTGTACACTTATTAATCGTCTTATTTAAATTCTTAACGAAGTCACAGGTTGGATCTTTCTTAAGCGGCTTGATGTTATTGTCTATTATAAACTTATCAACTTTTTTATTGTAACTATCATTGTCCATAATGACAAGGGTGTTACCTTTGTCAGCCTTGGTGATTAGAGCGTCATTGTCAATTAACTTGGTCTGTATTTGTTTTAATATCTTCAACTCATTACGACCCTTATGTTTAAAAGTATTGGTGTTTTTTTGTTTATTCAAAAGTCTGTTTAGTTTATTATTCAATAAAGCTCGCGTTTCGATCTGAGTAGCGTAATTAGGAATCGTTTTCACAGCTGCTTCTGCGTTCACAATTTCTTTGAATATATGTTGCTTAATATTGTGTGGAATGTTATATTTTAATCCTTTGTTAAGAATGTCTAACTCCGTAATATTAAAATGTATATCCGTTAAGTTAGAAACCCTATTATAAAATTTATGTTGGCATAGGTCGTTGTTATCGGGGCACTGTTTACTTTTTAGATTAGTAAGCTTCTTTGTTTGTTTATGGTATACAATCTTCAGGACATGTTGGACGTAATTGTTGACAAACTGCATAACATTGTTTAACATGGCTGGATGAACACAGTTGAGTAATTCCAAATGGGAACTATATAATTTCTTGTTTAGAACCGATTTCTTTGTGTACAAATGTCTGAGTTCTTCTTTCACCCATATTTCTTGAGCTCGTATTTTTGTTTTATTTGCAGATTTTGATTTGTTATTTATTTTTATTACAGCATATTTAGGTGTTAATCCATCCGTAATACATTTTTTGTTAAACTTTATGTGCAAATTGGTCTTTAATAAGTTAATCTTAATGTTTTGAAATTTAAATACTTTTGATGCCTGACAAGCTTCTAATTTAAGGTTATTTAAACTCATTTTTGAGTATAAGTATCCAAGTCACATAGATAATATATTATCTATGTGACTTGGATACTTATACTCAAAAATGAGTTTAAATAACCTTAAAGGTTAATGATAAATTTGACAACTCTAAGCAAGATTCAGATAGTAAATTTGAAAAGTTAAGTGAAAAAATTGATAGTTCTAAACAAGACTTTGATAATTTTAGATTAGAAGTCAATACTAAATTTGAAAATTCAGAAAAGAAATCTGATGAATTTAGAATAGAGGTTAATAATAAGTTTGAAATTTCCAAAAAAGATTTTGAGAAATTTAATAAGAAAATTGAGGAAAATCTAAGTGAATTTAAACAAGAAATAAGACAAGAAGTAGCAAAATTTGATCAGCCATTAGAAGTTTCAGATGTTAATATTGATAACACAGTTGATACGGTTTCAAGGGAAGTAGAATTTAATGATAGGCCTAGTAGTAATAATGTGTTAGTAGAGGTTAGGGAGGAAAGCAATGATAATAGGGTTAAGGATAGTTTTGAGATTGAGGGTGACCAAATGGTCAAAGATTGTGTTAATGATTTATGTAAGGTTGGATTTAATATTAAAGAAATGGAGGTTGTATTGGAAGGAAGTATTGAGAAAGTAGGGTTTGAAAATATAAAAGTAAAGTGTAATAAATTTAAGAAAATAAATAAGCCTAGAATTAATTTTAAAGTAAACTTGGAAGCATTGCTTAGCTTATACGATAGTGAAGATATTATGGAGAGTTATGTAGTAAAATTTTTTGAAACAATGAAGGAAAATAATAAACAGAAAAGATCTAAGTGGGAGTATAGGTTAGGCTATATTAAACTAACCGTAGGCGGAAAAGTTACTGAAAGAAGTAGACGTAGGTTAGCCCTACATGTTTTGAAGTTGCCGAGTAGGAGAAGAAAGAAAGAATATGAACAAGAAAGTGTCATGTAAAAATACCGAAGGGTTAACTTTAAAGAGATTGCGTAATAAATAGACTACGCACGGAGGTGGTGCTAATGTAAAGTTTAGACAGATAGTTATGGATAAGTTGTTTGGTTTTTTGGTAATAACTAATAAAATAATAAGGAAGTTTGATTCTATAATGTACTAAATTGAATTTAAATAAATAATTTGTTTCTGAATAATAATAAATGGTAATTAAGGCAATTTTAAATTAATAAATTTTGGTTAAAGAAATAAATAAATTTTTAAGGAAGGCTAATGAGTTTTTAATTTTAAATAGCAAGAGTTGAAAGAAGATTAAGATTTTTTTTAAATAAGTAATAAAAGCTTTCGTCCGAAAGCGGATCATTATGAGTTTTAAGAAAGAGTTGAGGAACTGAAAAAGAGTTTTATGTCATGTCATCAAAGGAAATTAAATGGAAGTAATATGGGTCTAAAGAAAGATTAATTGGAGGTTATGTTTATGAGTTGTTATTATGGTCGTCAGTTGGAAGAGGTTTGAAGTTATGTTTATGAAGTGGAAGAAATGTTGTTTTTTGAGGAATTGAAGGTTTTAAGTCTGCCAAGTGCAATGTCGTCGTCGTCAAAATGTGAAAGTTGAAGGTTTTATCTACGTGTTTTTTGAAGAATGGTCGTCGCATAGGAAGTTCTCCTATGATAATGTTTTTATGAGTTTTTAAGAGGTGAATCGTCATTTGTAAAAGGAGGAGTTATGATTAATTTAAAGTTAGACAAAAGATTGCTGAAATGAAATGGATATTTGAAGAAATGTTAGTTAAAATGAAGACAAATACAATCGACAAAGACTCTAAGGTTGGTGTTTAGGGACAAATAAAGTTAAAAAAGGTTAAGAAAATGTTATATAAGAAAGAAAATTGATTAAAGAAAGTTTTTAAATAAAATAGTTATTGGTTGATTAATTTAAAGAAGAGTTAATGAAAATTTTGAGATATAGGCTAGGCCTAAATAAGTTGAAATTGCCTTATAATACAGATATTAAGAAATTTAAAAGAAATGAAACAAGTTTGACAATTTAAAGAAGATTAGTTCATATATATAGAGTAAATATATTGAAAATACAAAATTGATATTTTATAATTTGCAAGTTAGTTTCAAATTAAAGTTAAATTTAAGCGTTTAAAGATTTAGTGATAATAATAAAGTTGAGATGAAAGGGTTTCATTCAACCAACAGAAAGGCAAAACACCAAAGGATGATAGGCAATGCTTGAGGGGGTTGATGAGTTGGAAGGTGTGTGTTGGGTTTATGTTGAACCAAGTAGGCATAGATATCAACTGGCACACATCCAAAGACAAGTCATCCCCGTAAACAGCATAAGTGTCCTGCCAGTTACTAGAAGAGAACAAAAAAGAAGGATGCCAGAAGTTTAGTCAAAAGGAAATTAGTGAATGAAACTCAACTTTATAAATAAATAGTTTAAAAAAAGTTATAATGTGGTAGAGTTACGAAAGTACTACGTTGCAAACCAAACCTCTACGCCGACGTAATTTATTATTAGGTGTTAGACACTTTAATTAATGGCAATGTTAGTAGGTTAATACATTATGAAGATAAGTACTTTATTATGATATATAATATATTGAGAATTGATAGTTATGATAACTTGATTTTGTTAAGAATACTGAAGTATTGGTGTAGCCAGGTGTGGCTTAATACGTCATTGTTGTAGGTCATAGAGATAACAACATCAAGTCGCATCTGGTGATTTAAGGGTAAGACGTCCCTAAAAAACGGTCAAGTAGCTGGTGTGCATCCTAACAAGGTGTAGACTGGTGATTTTAGGTTGTTGGGTCCTTAGAAAACCTTCTGAATTTCGATGTTGGCCAGATGACGTGCCGCATCACAAAAACAATCCATATGATTGTTAGGTTTAGTACATACACAAAGTTGTTTTTAGTTTATAGTTTGTTTTGATAGGTTGTGGGTAAACCGTGAAAACCTTCTTATTGAGAGGTTGATCAACAGTGTAGGTGTTTTTAGAGGTACAGAGTGTCTCTCTTTGTTGTACATGTCTACTGAAATTGATCAATCTCGCTTAGTCTTCGTTGCGTCCTCTTTTTCTTAGTCCTTTCCAGTATCTTTCCACGTCTTACTGGCGCATTCTGACCCAAAATATGGAAGCACTTAAGATGTTTGTAACATCGACTGGTTTTCGAAGAGGAGTTTCCATATTTCTTTATCCTCCATATTAATCTTTCCTGATCCATTGACAGGAAAAGGTTTGTCTAATTCCATATCTTTCCTTATCTTTCCATAGCCGTCCTTTTTTCCTGATCCATTGACAGGAAAAAAGACTTATCTAATCCCACATCTTCCACTATCTCATACATTCAAGAAAGAGAAGATAAAAAAGATATTAAAAAAAAAATTTTATTGAATGATTTCATACTAGTTAAGAAGGGTAACCACAGTTTTTGAGGGAGTTATACCTAAAAGTTGGCACATCATATATAAAGTGAATGAATGATGTATGAGTGAAATGTTATAATTTAGTTATAAGATGTAATAATAATTTCTTATTGATTAATGTTGTAATTTGAGAATAATTTGACTAAGAGTCAACAAATAAGTTACAAGTCAAAATATGTAAAATGATGTTTGAAAGTAGTTAATATGTTCATTGAGAAGTAAAGCTTGATATTATTGTTATCTCAGAGGAGATCAAATTTTGTATTTCATAAAAAATATTATGGATGTAAA
The DNA here is from genome assembly GCA_018207615.1 of Philaenus spumarius. Taxonomy (NCBI): domain Eukaryota; kingdom Metazoa; phylum Arthropoda; class Insecta; order Hemiptera; family Aphrophoridae; genus Philaenus; species Philaenus spumarius. Next base: position 27,321 of record JAGFPH010008996.1, read on the forward strand.
GCAAACAAATTAATAATTTATATTCAATTTGAATTTTGAATGGAACTTGGAGTAAAACTTGATATTGTTGTTATCTCAGAGAAGATACAATTTTGTATTTCATAAAAAGATTATGGATGTAAAGCAAACAAATAATTTGTGTGTAATTTGAATTTTTAAGATGAAAAAATAAGATGGAAATGTAAGTTGATTATGAACAGAACGTAATTACATAAGAATAACGAAGAATTAAATCTTTTAAACAAAGGCCATAAACATAACCTAAACCCACCAAGCGGTAATCAGAGTTTAATCAATGACATGATTAACATAGAAGCTGCAATCAAGACGTTACCATATGAAAACCAAAATAACGTTAGAACGTTTGTTAACCACAAAATACAAACAAAATTGAATAATGGGAAATCGGGATATGTATAGGGTAAATCCGGGAGAGATGCCACACTTTTTCAAATTTTAAAATACCATTTTCCGTGGTGCACAAACACTAAACTAAATATTTTTATAATAAACCATAGCACTTATTTAACTTATTTGTAGGGCTTTTGTGATAATAAAAACACTTTTTATGAGAGAAAAAATTTTATTTTTAAAACCTTACACTGTGGCGTTTCTCCCGGTACTGTTGGGTATTATGCCACACCCGCGGGAGAGATGCCACATTTAATACAACTTAGCTTTTATGTAGAAATATACTTTCAAATCATACAGAATATATTGTTTTTACACATACATATTCAAAATAAAAAACATATCATTTATTATTTATTTTTGTTCCTTTTTTGACGACCACAATCAACACAAAACTCTTCGAAAATTGTGCAATCCTCATGTAGCCACCTTTTGCATGTTGCGCATCGAAGCCAATCACATTTTTTGTTTGTCGAATTGTAGTTTTCATTACATTCTTTGCAAATATTCAATATTTCAGCTTGATTGCGAGTTTCTTGGTCGGATTTGTTTTCAAGGTCTCCTGATTTTCTCTTCAGCCTTTCAGCTTGTTTGACTTCCTTTGATCTTTCCTTCGCTTCTTTTTTTTCCAGATTTTCTTTTACTTGTTTTTTGTTGTTAAATGATGTCAGTAATACAGCTCCCTTCTTTTTAATCCTATTTATTTTCATCTGAGGAATAGGAGATAGCTTGTTAAGATGTTTTGAGGGCGTTTCAGGATCAGTCTGGGGGTTTAGTTCTGCTGGCATATCTTTGCTGGTAGACGGCTGAGAAACTGTTTGTTGAAGCTGATTGGTTGGATTTAGATTTATTGTGGTTGCATCTATTGCCATCTCAGAGATTGAAAAGAAATGATCAGGGATAGCTTGTCTATCAAAAGGATGGATCCCTGTAGATTTGAAACCAGCCGTCCCATTACCAACCGAAGCCGCTTTATTCCAGGCTTTACAGATAAGTGGACCTACTTGGTAGCGAGTCAATTTCCTGCCAATATTTTGCTCTACCCATAAATTGCTTACAGTCTTAAAATAGGTGTTGGCCAACAAGTTTTAAACATGTCGGACGTTTTGTGTATTTTTGTGTGCTATTTTATTTTTGACGACGTCCCAATGGGCGTAGAATTATCGTGTGTGAACTGTGTGTGTTTTATATTTTAATGTGTTTCTTGTACAGTGTTTGAAAATGCGATAAATCGCGAAACAGCTGTAGCACGTTTCTTAAAGAAAGAATTGGATAACGATGACGGTAAGAAACACAAATATATTAACTTAAAATAGGCCTTGAAAGGAGCAAAAAATGATTTGTCCAATGGCTGTAGAGCATGGGTTGTGTGTGGTGGAAGGCACAGCAATGAGATGTTGTTGTCGTCTGCAAGCTCAAGTAGAGCTATCGATGAAACATGGGAGCAATGTCCATCTAAGATTAGAATGTTTCTGCCAGGAGCTTTTCGAGGAATAAAGACCTCCTTCATCCACTTAATAAACAGTTCAGTATTTATGTATGCTGATTTGTTATTCATGAACACGGCTGATCCAGGAGGAAGCCCATCCTGAAATTCTGCTTTAAAGTTTTTGCCTTTTAAAATGATGGCTGGAGGTAAAAATCTTTCTTCTGCAGAACAGCAAGCTACTAAACTGACGGTTTCTCCCTTCTCACCTGTCGTTAGTTTGTGTACTACTCTTGAACCCTTTTTAGCAATAACATGGCCAACTTTATTGATAAGCTGCACGCCAGACTCATCCACGTTAAAAATATTTTGTGGTTCATTTTCAAGTTTGTATTGTTTGATCTCATTTTCTAAAATGTCATAGAATTTGTTAACTGCTTCTCGAGTAAGGCCTAGCCCTCTAGCCATAGAGAGCCCTTCTGATTTCCGAACCGATAAAGTAGGGTTTCTTCTTAGAAATGACCCGAGCCAGTCATACCCAGCCATCTTTGTCTCTCGGTTGAACCGATGTTCTATTCCTAAGGCCTCTGCGAACTCAAAGGCCAATCTCCTTACAGTTGATCTGTCAGGACTAAACCCCGCGTCACAGAGCCTATTGATGTGGTTCACCAACCGGACTTCATTTTCGGGTCCAAGAGAACCTAAAAATCAAATTAGGTATTGTAGATTATTGAATGAACATTACCTATAAGTGTGCACCACGGATACTTAAAATGAAATCACAACCTTATAGTATTGATTAGTGTTCAAAAAGGTATGGGTTTAACTGAAAAAAATGACAACTTACAAGCTGGCCCATGTCCTAAGACTGCAACATTCCCAGATTCCAT
>JAGFPH010008996.1:30147-50585 GCA_018207615.1 Philaenus spumarius
ATTTGAGTGGACAGTCATGTCAGATTTGTATGGCAGCGACCATGCCCCTATAAAAATTTCCTTTAATCGTTCTCTTTTCTGAACAACCGAACACCTCGATGGATAATAAATAAAGCCTTATGGAATGATTTTACAAATCAATTTGCATTGCCAGAAAATAATCAACATATTTCTATAAATGAAACAGTTGATATATTTACAGATTCCATTATTTCAGCAGCAGAAAATACTATACCAAAATCTTCATCACGACCAAAACTTCCTCCAGTTCCTTGGTGGAATGACAAATGTAAAGAAGCTCTGCGCTTACGAAGAAAAGCGTTAAGAACCTTCAATCGAATACCGACAGGAGAAAATCTAGAAAATTATAAAATCTTGCGTGCCAAAGCTCGCAGAGTATCCAGGAAGAGCTGGAAAGATTCTTGGACCCATTATATCGGTACAATAACCAGAACAACTCCCACATCAACAGTTTGGAAGAAGCTACGTTTGTGTGTGACCATGTTCCCTCTGCTCCTTTGGTGGGGCTGATGCAACAGGATGGGATATTGACTACACACAGCCATAAAATTGTAAGCATTTTGGGCTCATCCTTTTCTAGGTTCTCATCAACTGCCGTGTATTATGATGCTTTTCGCACTTATAAAACCGCTCAAGAGGCCATGCCATTCACATCGGCATATCACAGGATTCTCCGTTGAATGACCCATTTACAATGGATGAATTGGAATCTGCCTTATTGTCTGCTACGGATTCAGCTCCCGGACCCTATAGTATCGTATATTCTATGATTAAATACCTTCCAGATTCGGGTAGAACAGCTCTTCTCCAAATATACAATCATATATGGGATGAGCATGTCTTTCCTGATTCTTGGTTGGAGGACATAGTAATTCCTCTATTACAAAAAGTTATCGTCCTATCTCTCTCACCATCGTTCTATGTAAACTGGTGGAGAAGATGGTCTATCGGCGACTTGTATGGTACCTTGAAAGTAACCAACTGATCTGTAAAGAACAGTGTGGTTTCTGACAGGGAAAATCATCTATCGATCAGCTGGTTTTGTTAGAGTTGGCCATTCAAAATGCCTTTCTTCTTCGTCAGACACTCGTTGCAGTGTTTTTCGATCTTGAAAAGGCATATGATACGGCTTGGAGAAGAGGAATTTTAAACATATTAGAATAGAATAGAAAAAAGTACTTTATTTGACATTTACCAATTAATAAAATACATAAAAATAAATTTTACAAATTAACTTTAAAAAATACCAATAAAAAAACAAAACAAACTCTTTTTACCCAGTACTGTACAGCAATGGTCATTTGACCGTCAGCTGGGTTGGCAAAACCCATATTGTTTATGATAACATTATTATTTATCACCAGCTATACAATTAAAATTAATTACATTTATAAATATATTTACAGTAATCCTTTCAAGAAATTATGTAACTCACTCCCTAAACACGTTTTTGTTTACTGTACCAATAACTTAAAAATTAAATTCATTTATTAATTCCCATCTAAATTTCCATGCCATTTTCATGTATTTACCCAGTTTACACCAATCCCTCCCCTTTAACAAAAGTTCAAAATCTTTCCTATTTAAACTGTTTTTGAAAAAGCACAAATCTCTTATATCGGCTAGAATAGGACAGCGAGCAATAAAATAGTAAACAGTTTCGTTTTCATTTAAGTTACACAAAGAACATAACCATATCTTATCAGTACACCACGGTTTATAATTTAAATCAACAAGTTCCGCCCTTGCTTAAATGATCCAACGTATGATCAACAAATTACAAACATGGTCCAATCAGACAGGTTTTAAGTTTTCCGCTGCTAAAACTAGATGCATTGCTTTTACTCGTCGCAGACAACATTTTAGTCCCACACTTTATACCTAAACGGAATACAACTGCACTCCGATAACACTGTCACATTTCTAGGTCTTATATTCGACCATAGACTCTCTTGGATCCCGCATGTAACAAATTTAAAATCACGCTGCATCAAGATCTTAGATACGTTACGGGTTTTAAGCGGTTCTCATTGGGGAGCCGATAGAACCTGCATGCTGCGTTTTTACCGAGCTCTTATTTGATCACGAATTGACTATGGGTCCATTGGCTATTCGTCAGCTAAGTTATCGGTTCTTAAAAAGATCGATTCTGTTCACAACACTGCTCTCCGTCTAGCATCCGGAGCTTTTCGTTCTAGTCCCATTAGTAGTCTGCTTGTTGAAACAGGTGAGCCATCGCTCACGCGACGAAGACAACAGCTACAATTGTCATATATGTGTAATATGCACTCCAAACCTTTACACCCTGCCACGCGCAAACCTCCCTACCCTTTTAATTTATTCACTAAACACAACCTTTCGTTGTTAACTTTAACACTTTCCCTCATCAAATAACACCCAAGTGTTTTCAGGCCTTATTTGATACTGTTCTCTTGTACTACCCCGTTAGAACAATTTGAGAGGTTTGGCGAGGGCAAGAAAAGGAAAACCTTTTGTTTCGTATTCTTAAGTTTTTTAAATTTAAATTAATTAGACCTTTTTCGTCTTTTGTGTAGTACACTAGCTCAATTCTAGACTCTTTTTCGGGATCGTTCCCTTTGGAGTTAAATTTGTAGTGATCCGTGAATAACTCACCTGCTGACTTAATTACACTAGAGCACTGAATGGTTTTAGGATAATTTTGATTGGATTTGTAATTTATATATTCAAAATTTTCTATTGAAAACACAAAATGATTTATTGATCAACATAAATCCATTAACTTTGAAACAACAAATTATTATTTTCAAAAACACAATGAAATTGATTAATCTTTAACTTATAATTACATATATTGAAAAGTAGCTAAGTGATTAATTAATTTATTAATTAATTTATTAATTAAAATTTGTATATTAATGATTATATTATTTACATACGACGATTTGCCATTGTGAGTAATGAAATTTACTAAACAAGTTTACTTTATTCAATTTCCCCAGAATTTACTTGAATTTATTTATTTAATTTAATTTATATATTACTTTGCAAAAAAGGGATTTATTTAAAATTATAAGTAACAATGATCGTTTGCCACTTACAGAACACAAGAAGTTCGACGCGTAATTCCTTCTGTCGATTTCCAGCGATTTAAAGTTGTTCTCCTTGGTCCCCAGAATGGTTTCTTCGGCTTACAGTTGTCTTCTCCTGGACTTAATTAAAGTTGTCCTCTCCTAGCTGGATTGTAGTATCTTTTGGCAAGATAGGCCGTTTATATGGATATTCTTCTCCCGAAATTATCACGACCCGACTTAGCTTTAGGCCGGAGCTAGAACGTAACGCACACCGAACTGATCGCCCTACGACTTTCTCTAAGTACCCTCGGATCTCGGTCAGCTGTTTACTCGTTGGCGCTTCGTGCTAAACTGATGCAAGCTTCTATCCTCGACTTTTTACTTGTCAAACCAGCATCTTCCTCTATGTAACAAGAAATTCTGATTTCTTGCTTTAGAAATATATTTTTTGGTCTCAATATATTTCCTGATTTATTTGATGAATTTTAGTGCCTTTATTTCCCATCGATTAGGCCTAATTTAATTATTATCTTCATTTATTGAATTACAATGTGCGGTCTGTTTTGCTTTGCGTAGTAGCTCCGATGACGTCACTTCCCTCTTGGTGCTTGGGCCGTGCGTTCCTGTATGAACTTGTCGATTTGCGAATTTGGCTTTGATTTCATCCAAACTCTATAACTTCTTTTTGCGTGGTCGGATTTTGATTTTGTTGACTTCTATGGATTGGTTGACGTTTTCTGGTTTCTCTGGAATTCGAATGGCGTTTCTACTCCTCTTCCTTCTTGAGTTATAGACTTCGTTAGTTTTGCTTAAATTTTGAAATTTATTTCCTGTAAATTTGAAATTTTCCATTTTTTTCTTGCTTGTATCTTCTTTGGTTGGTCTTGAAACGCGCTAATCTGGTGTTGGATTTTTAATAGCTTGTTTGGTTGTCTAGTTATTCAGCTTGTTGTTACTTTAATTGCCTTCGTTTGGTTTTCGGCGTCTCATTCCCCCCCTTTAAAGCTCTTTTCATATCTCACATGGCATTACAATTTATTACACATACATACACCCTATTTTATCAATATTTCCCTTTTATTAATCTCCCTTGTATTTATTTTGAATTAATAAAATTTTTTATTAATTTATTTTATTTATACAAAACTACTTATTTATTTATTTTGAACCTTGGCTTGATTATGCCCTATTATTGACTCTATTAAATGCTATTTTTTATGATTTAATTACATTGAACCCATAAGGGTTATTTGCCTTTTTATGCCCAAGAATGGCTTTACACTTTATTTTTTAGCTATTAAACTTTATAACTTTATATTTTTTATTACTTTATTTTCTTAACCCTTTTTAACTCTACAAATGACTCTACTTTGTTTTTGGATTTTATTCAAATTCTGCAAACTCGATTTGTTTACGCTTACATTTTTGTCTATAACTTTTTAACAAATTATCATAACAAAATTATTTTTATTACTCCTTGCTTATTTAACTCTCCTTTCAACATAAATCTAATAATAACAACTTTTTTTTAATAAAATTACAAACCCCTATCTTTCAATGTTAATTCATTTCTAACCAAATTTAGACAAGACCGGACAAGTCGATGCCTGTCAGATCCTGCAAGGTTTTGGCTCGATTTTGTCGCTAAAGCATACGTCATAGTCTGCACGTATTTAACTAACACAATTTTAGTTAATTCTTCAAAATTATTAATAAATACTATTTTCACATTTGAAACTACTTTTTTATCTTAATTTTGGGCTTTTTTGACACCCTTTGGCTTTAATCTTTTGTTATATTGACTCTGAATTTATTTTAATTAATGTAATTAATTAACCCCAATTGGATCGGTCGATTGGCCGCTCCAATTATTCCCCCCCTTTAAAAACTGATTTTAATTCTTGAAAATCTGTTTTAGTAACACTTTCTTATACATTTTTATTTTACAATATTTCCTTAACCTAACATTTATACAAATTTCCACGTACCTTTCGTACACCTTATGTCCACCTTAGTCCACTTTTGTCCTAAATACACATTTATAACACAATTTTATATAGTCACAACATCTTGTTGTAATTGGCCCTCGCAATCTGAAACACATGTCTTAATACTATTTCCTTAATTACTAACACTTAATTGTAGCAAACAATCATGTTAAGCAAAAAGAAAAAACCCATGACCTACTGCCCCTTTCAAAACTCACAATGTATTACTACTTTGCAATGACTTTAAAAGGTTCAAAACAACAACTCCAATCTGTCTACCAACGCTTTCTGTCTCTCCCCTCGATGTTTCTCGGTGGTCATGTACTGCGGAAATTGTTATTTATCTAGTGGCATTGTGAATTTTAATGGCTTTCCTTTCTCTCCTGTTTCTCACCGCTTCACTGCTGTGGGTCGGCGACTGGTTGTGTTATGCAGGATGTTGATGTTTATGTTTTGCGGATGTTTTTATTTTTGTTTGGCGGATGTTTTTGTTTACTTCCACTTCCTTGCTGCTGGCCTAGTTTTCGAAGACTGGTCTCCCTTCTGCATTTCGATGTCACTTGCCTATGAATTGCGTTATTTACAAATTTTTATTTACACCATTGTTTTCATTTTAGTTCTCGGCTTGTTTCCGAATTTGTTTATTACACAGTATTTCATTTTAGTTTTTGGTTTGTTACCGAACTGGTTTACTTTTTTGTATTTTGTTTTTTGAATAGGTTTCCTCACCTTAGTATTAATTCCACGTTGGCTATTTCTCACAAATCTCCCTTTTTTAATTACTTGCTTAATTCTCCTTTTATTTATTTCTATTGATTTACAGACCTTTTGTGTTAAACCCCCTTTGCTTTCACGTATTTCTTTCAACGTTTCCAGCTCCCTAGATCGCAGTATTTCTGAACGATCCTTTAAGTTTTGGTTGCCCTGATTTTCTACCTTCAGTAACACCTTACTTAATCCTTGGTTATTCCGTATCTTTTTCATCAGCTCTAACCCTTTAACACTCATCTCTCCCTTACTGAAATTTTCTAACTCATAACCTTTGGAATTTTTACGTTTGGTTTGTTCGCCTCTCCTACAATTTTGTTTTACGTCTATTTTGGTTTTAATAGACAACAGACATGCCCCTTTCTCTCGCATACCCGGATTTGGATCACCGACTTGTTGAATGATTCCACATTTCATCAAATCTCGTTTAAAGTTGTTATTAAAACGGTTTTCTTCGTCCAATCTCAATTTCTTTACTCCTATGAAATTTTTCCTATTTCCCTCTATTGGTTTAACGCTTTGTTTACTTTTAACTTCCTCCTTTGTTTTAAAATTGACTTTTATTTCTTCCCCTTTAATTATGACTTTTAAAAATTCTTCTAAATTAATTTTTGCTTTTAGCCTATTTAACATATTACATCCTAATATAGCTTTAGTTGTTAATTTTGGCACTATTAAGAATATACCTTCTATTGTTTTGCCTGCAAAGTTTATGGGTATCATTGTTTGTTTGGCTACCCTTACTCTCCTATTTCCTATTGCCCCTACTACCTCTACATTCATTACTGGTAGCTCTAAAAATCTATAACCCTTTACTTTAAATGCTCAAAATACTCCACTTGAATACATGAATATTCTGCCCCCGTGTCCAGTTCAAGACACAATGGACTTTCATGAATTTTGACCTCTACCTCCGGACATTTGATCTTATCTTTTGGTAAATAGGTGTTATTTGGCTCTTCTAATAACTCTTCCCTAATATTCAATGAAATATTCTGCAGTCTAAATTGTAAATGGCTCCTTTTATTTTTTATTCTCGCAGTCCCTGATTCCGTATAATTATTTTGTACCTTTTATTGCAATCTTCCTTTCCCAGAGACCAACTTCGTTAGTTTTTTGGACTAGGTTTTGGATTTTGATTAGATGGAATAGGTTTCTTAGGGTACTGGGTTTGGCTTGTGCTAGGTTGATTCTCATAGGATCTGGGGTATGGGTGTTTAGGAAGGTTTCCAGAGTCCGTATTACGCGTTGGTTGCCTGTCTAGGTTCCCTTGGTTTCGCGGATATTCGTCTCTAGTATCTCGCCTATTTTCCCTCTCCATTGCCTCAAAAGCTCTTAAAAGTTCTATAGCCTCTTCAAAACTTTCGCTTGGCTTTCCTACGCTAGCTACCCGTATTCTTTGGTCAAAATGCCTCAACAATCTATTTATTACAAATTTCTCCGGAATAGCTCATTTGTTCTATCAGGAAATAGCTTCACTTATCGGTTACCATCTTCCTCTTCTGTATATACAGCAGAACTTTTTGCAATACTCAAGGCACTCAATATTGTACTGAACACCGGTGCACCTTCTTATATGTTCAGATTCAAGAAGTGCACTTGAGTCCATTCAAGATATTGTACTCTCTCTACCCTTTGGTCAAAGATATTCTGTGCTCCATGCACAGACTTAGGCTACGGGGCGTGGGAGTGTCTTTTTTCTGGGTTCCGGGTCACGCCGGTATACATGGTAACACCAAAGCAGACCTAGCTGCTAAGGGAGCCACTTCCTTACAGCCTAGCGTGAGTAGAGTAATGTTGTCCGACTTTATGTCCTCTTTAAAACAAGCCCTGTTTAGACAGTGGGTAGCAGTACAAGGAAATAAACTTCGCCAAATTAAAGATACCGTTCGGCCATGGATATCCTCAAACCGCCAAAGCCGTCGAGAGGAAGTGGTGGTTTCTCGCCTACGCATTGGCCATTCTGGGTTCACCGGTTCTGGGGATCCGCCGCTTTATCCTTACTGCTTAAATCTCCTTTCAATCAAACATCTACTTTTAGATTGTGAAAAGCTGAAACATGTTCGGAAGAGGTTTTGCCTACCAAATTGCATTCAGAGGATGCTGGGTGATGACTCCCAAATCATTAATATGGTGTTAGCATTCCTCCATCGGTTGAATGTATTTGGAAACATTTGAAGCAACATACATTTACGTAACTTAAATACCATGTTTAGATTTATTACTTGTTATTTTAATTAGAGTTTTATTCATTGTTATTTAACAGGGCCCTTTACAGCCCTGTGACAAGTTGTTATTTTGTCGTGTAGTGTCTGTGGTGTGTGTAAATTAAAAGTTAAATTTGTATCGTGTTTGATCGTATGTATCTCAATTACTTATTAAGTCTATGAGCATTACGCGAATGCTCTTCGTTTTCCAGGCAATGATAACCACCCAGTTTTTCGCCTATAAATAAAAAAAAATTAACAGCAACGCCCATGAAGAAGTCCTCGAAATAGCAAAAGATATAATAATCTTTATCTCAATATTGTATATTATACGAATTTCCCGGTTTATAAATAAATAGAGGTACAATGAAATGATTTTATCACTTAATAATACAAATTGAGTACGTATGAGTATTTAATTATTTCGTGGTTTAATGTTTATAAGTTTTGCAGGCTTGCTAACGGTTATAAACTAGTTGTAACACAATTCTATGTAAAATCAATACATAAAAAATTAACAAAATTCTTAATTATCAACAACAATTATTTCTTTACTTTGGCCTAATAAATGGTGATTGATTCGTATGGTATGATTGATGGATGATTACAATTTTTAACTTACGCTAAAATGATCTACTTAAAATAAGATAGTCCTTTGATCAATTTTTAGACTGAGGAAGTTAATGATGTTATTTGGTGGGTAATTTTGAAGAGGTATAAAGTTTATAATAGAAGGTCTGCAGATCAGGTTGAAACAATGAAGAAACTGCATATTTGCTCTTCAGCAGAAATTGTTAAAGGATCAAATACCGTTCAACTCCAGTCGTGTAAAATGAAGGACGGTTTCAAAAATATCATTGCTTACGACATGAATATTGCTGATGACATCCTACCATCTTACACAGACATTATCTGGTTGTATGGGAAGTGGTGTGACATGTCGCCTTTTTGGCAAAATATAAAACACAAATATTATATGACATTTGAGAAAATGTCATATAGTATAAAAAACACATTAAAACAAGACGCTAATTAAAATGTAACTAAAAGAAACAAAGCAAATCATATTAAAACAAGACGCATTTTTATTTCATATAAATAATAATACAATAGAATAATATAACATGGCATATAATATAACTTCATAAAATAACAGGCATAGTAGAATCATAGATGTAAAATAAAGTTATATAATATAAAATGTACAGTGTTAAAAAAAAATATTAATAGTAAAGTAATACAAAAGCTGGCATACGACGAAAACCGTGTCTGAGAACAATTATAAACAAAATAAGAAACAATAAGAAACTCAGAACAATAAAAAGTGCAAATATATAAACATTAAAAGTATATGTGATCATAAGATATACAAGGCGAAGTGGACGAGTCCATTGTGACTAGCTTTCCCTAATTCCATCTTTTACAGAAACGCAGATTTGACATGCATCCGGCATCTCTCTACAAGATGGCTTGATGTAAATGTAAAGGACAGTGTCATAGCTCTGCAGAAAATGTGGTTTTAAGTGAAATATCTTACGAGTTAAGTAACGTAAGTTACATAAACAGTTTATATATACATTCGGGAAACGTGAGTACCGAATGACTTCAATATCCAACATGTACTTTGGACGATATTAACTGTTTAAGAATCGTCGCCATCAGGCGTGTATAACGGTTGTGCGCGAAATGAGTGTAATGTGCCTAATACAGGAACAATGAGCAAGTATTACTAACTTTGTATACTATCTAAAGAATTCAGACATGTCTTTAAATTCGAGTAGCTTCAGATTTCATATAAATTTAAAATCTCATGAGATATAAAGAAAATAGATTAGACCCTAGCTTACATGCCATATTTAAAAAATTGATTTTGCAAATAAATAAATTTTAAAGCATCTATAACTTTTAGAATTTTAGATTAATATTGAAATAATATGAGGTGTATGTATAATTTCATAATGTGTAATTTTAAAATAAATATGTGTGAATAGACCAAAGTATACCACTACCATGATGTCTCTTGAGTTAAGTTTGTTACATCCTTATGCCTTCCAAAGTACTACTAAACAATTAGAACGTGTTACCCTTATTAAAAATAAATATTAAAATTAAGTAGAATTAAAGTGTAGCCTAGCATGATTCTGGTGTTAGAAAATTTTTATAAAATCATAAGTCTAGATTTTTTTTAGAATTTTTGATTTTTGGTCGACTTCTTATATAAGATAAATTTAGTAAATTAAATTTTTGTACCTAAGAAAGTTTCAGTGGAAAAGAAAAAACAACGCAATACGTGTTTGTAGCTGACGATGCTTTCGCGTTAGATATGAACGTTATGAAACAGTATTCTGGAAATCACAATAAAGGAACAAAAGAGAGAATTCTCAACTATCGGCTAAGCAGAGCGAAAAGAATAGCTGAAAACGCATTCGGAATAATGTCTTCCACGTTCTGGGTTTTTAGAAAATCAATAATACTAAATATTCACAAAACTGAAATAATAAAATTATCATGTATTTATTTACATAATTATTTGAGAAATTCAAAAACTTCACCGAGGCTGGACTGTCCACATGGTACATTTGATTATGAAAACTCAGTTACTCATGATAGGGGAGAGTGTGGTAATCGTGCGCATCATAAAAGTCCATTAAACGAAGTAGTTGAAGGGATCCCGCCAGATGCTGAGGCCAAGTGGTAGGCTCGGCAACTACTACAAAACTATGTTGCGTCTACTAAACTGCATTTGAGGTTATGTGAGGCAAAACATTGAAAGTGGTGCGTGTCTTTGTTATTTTGTGCTCTTTAAAAAAAACCTGAGGCGAGGATTGTTTTATTGTTATTTGAAGACAGTACTAATATATATATTTATAAATGGTAGTCCTTGCTTTATCGTTCAGTGCAATCGGCTTGGCATTTCCGTCTTTGATTTAATAGTTGTAGGGCAAAACATGTTCTTATTTTGGCCCCCACAGGAGTCGCAAAATATTTCCAACTGTTGGACTGATGGTTGAAGAAAATTATGCTCGAAGTGAAAAATAAAAGAGCAAACTTCATCTGCTCCCTTACGTCCAACAGTTTCTGAATAAACATAAAAATAACTGGACTGATTAGAGAGAACGTGAATATTGAAAAGGTTAACAGACAGCTATCTCTTGTAATATACATCGTTCGTTGCTATATTAGGACATGGAAAGTTCCGTGTATAGTCCAAAGTTATAGCTTCTTTGCTCTCACTTTTCATAGCATTCTTTTTGGCCTTTTTTCCTGACGTAAAAAGTCTCTTTCTTGCTTTTTTAAATGAACTTTGTGATTGATATCAAGGACACGCTTTTCTGCCAATAACTTTTGTCTCTCAGCTGATCCAATATCATTTCCTTCCAACCTCATATCTACTGATCTTTTTTCTGCAGTAAACGTGTCACAAGTCGAACAAGTATCAGTTCTGGGGTAGCCAAAGCTAATATTAAAATCGTTATTATAAATACTTCTGTAGCTCTCATAAGAAACTGGGTACTCGGGATATTTTTCCTTGTATAGGTCATACATTTTTAGTATGTTTAAGCTTTCATCTAAATAAACTCTCTCTGATTTCTTTAAACTGTAATGGCTATTTCTGCTTTGAAACGAAGAAATGTGTGTTTTGACTGCTGCAAGTGTTTCTTCTTTTAACTTTTTTGGTCGATTTTTATGAGTACCTCTCAGATCTCTGGGAGCTAATGCATTTTTTTCATTTTAGATACAAGACATTCCGCCTTGCCTCGAGTGATTCCATGTAAGGAAATAAAAGCTTGTTTACAAACTGGGATTTCAGTCACAATTCCATCTTCCTGCTTCACCCTGATCCAAAAACTAACTGAACAGTGACGGAAACTGGCCTCATTTTCGTCTTTTCTAGGCCTCCTTCGTTGAACTGGGACTAAGGATATTAGTCCAGCAAGGTGAATGTTTATTTCATCATTATTTTTAAAATTATTCATGTTGCTGATAATTTCCTTTTTAATATTTTCAGTTACAGATTCAAAACATCTTTTAGTACAAGAGCATGGCTCACCTGTTTCATGTGATTGTAACTTCAGCTTCTTTTTAACATCCTTCACTCTGCCAAAACTCTTCCTTTTCTTACAACTTCTCACTTTACTGCTGGGTTCGTCTGAATCTTCGTTTTCACTAGACATTATGTTCAACACACTACCACAAACTAACTTTACAATACCAAACAAAAGCACCACATGTATAACATAACCAAAAACTAACCTAAAACAGCTAAACAACACTGTCAGATGACTGACAAAAAGATCAATGCAGGTTAGCCAACATTACGAAGAATAATGTCTCAGGACTTGTCAAGTTCTTGCCCTGTATCATATGGACTTACTAAGTTCTTCCCCTGTACGGTAAAATTTTAAATGCTTATAGCTCGTGACTTATCATGTTGTTCCCCAAGATGCTTTTACTAACTTAAATACTTCAGTAGTTCTATGCAAAGACTGCCAAACCAAAAAAAAAAAATTGGACTTACCAAGTTCTTCCCCTGTGGTCTTCATATAAAAAACTGATAGGATGGCATACAGTGTAGAAACGTTGATAAATGCTTTAGCGGCCATCAAGAAGGATAAAAAAAAGATTAGGGAAATCGGGAGGAATTTTGGTATTCAAAAATCCACTCTAAGGAAACAATTGTCCCAAGATAAACTTAAGCATCCTCGGTGTGGAGACAAGCTGTATTTTTAGAAGTTGAACACGATTTGGTGGAACACATTCTTAAACTTTGTAAACTATTTTATGGCATAACCCAGAAGCAATTGCGTCGCTTGGTTTTTAAATATGCTCAGGAACATAACATTCCTAACAAGTTTAATGGTGAAAAAGGTCTAGCCGGTAAAGACTGGCTCTACGGTTTTTTAAAAAGACACCCCAGTATAAGTCTTTGTCAACCTCAAGCCACTAGTCTTAACAGAATTGCTGGTTCTAACAAAGAAGAAGTACAGCTTTTTTATAAAAACCTTGAAACAATTATGCAGAAGCATACTTTTCCCGTCCATAGAGTGTATAACCAGGATGAAACTGGAATAAGCACCGCCCAGAAAAAATGTCCTAAGGTTAATGGGCCCAAGGGTGTAAAACAAATAGGAGCTGCGAAATCTGGGGAGCGTGGAAGAACAATCACAGTTATTTTTGCAATGAGCGCTTCTGGTAATTTCCCCCCACCTTTGTTCGTTTATCCTTGCACCAGAATGACACCCCTTCTTGAAAAAATGGACCGATCGGTGCTTTTTACACCAACTCTCCTAATGGATGGAGCAATTGCAGTATTTTTATGAAGTGGCTTACTCACTTTAAGAAACATGTTCATCCGACTGAGAGTGATCCTGTGTTACCTGTGTTACTTGACAATCTTGCTCTGGACTTTACATTTTTTAGTCCGCTAAAAAAACATGTTCTACAGAGAATATGATTTATCTGACACCGACAGGTTACACAAAGATTACGGAATATGATGTGGCAGAGCTTTTGAATAAAGTTTTTGTGAAAGTGGCCAAAATAAGCACTGCTGTGTCTGGATTCCAATCATCAGAAATTTATCAATTCAATCCTGACAAATTTTCTGACAATGATTTTGCTGCTGCAAGAGAAATAAATGATCAGCCGATTTCTGTTGAAATGATGGACGTTTCTGCTAATCTAGAGTCTCCTGGTCACACCAAAGCCTCTTCCGAAGGAAATGAAAATAATTTGAATCTATAAAATGAACCTGTCGGGGACTTCAAAAACAATGTTTGAAGTTTTTATGATGACCGAACTCCATCCACATCTAAAGACAATTCTTTTTTGAAATTTGTGCCAATCCCCAAACCAATTACAGAGAAAGTTAATATTAAGCCGCGTGCAAGGCATCACTCCGAGATATTAACCAGCACTCCTATAAAAAGAAAGTTGTAAAAGTTATGGAAAAAGAGAAATGAAAAAAGCTGCATGTTTTCTGGGTTTTAAAGAGGTTAAGGATAAGAAAAAATTCCTAAAATAGATACGAAACCAATCAAATGTAAAAAAAGGTTAAAAAAGAGTTTGAGTCACCTGAAGAATGAGGCGTTGATCCAGAAGTGTTGTGTCTAGATGGCAAGTGACGATTTAGATATAACCTCTTGCTATCTTCTGCAGTAGAAAAAGGTTCAACTAACTTTTGCAATATTTGGGGTGACATAGGAAAAGATCGTGATCTTTGGTATAGATACATAAACTGTTCTTCCTGGAGCAATGCCGACTGCTCTGGAGCAGACTCAGCAGAAGATTATTTGTGCTACTTTTGTGTAAACACATAAATTTCCAATCATGAAAAAATACTTACTGAAAATTATATTTTTTCACTTTTTATAATTACGACATTTATTTGCAATTCTTATATTCTTAAAGGTAAGTTCAACCTATAACCATTGTTAAATAAATAAAAATAAGTTTTGTGTGAAAAAAGTGATATCTCTCTTTATTTTAACCTGTTCGCCCCTGCGCTACAATACCCTACGGGTAGGGCAATCATGCGCAAGGGTCAGTCCTTGCCAAATCAACACAAGGATTTTCTTCACCATCTCAGATTTGGTTGAAATTTGACATACTTGCAGCCTTTGTGGAAACTAAGAAAAATACAAAATTTAATTGAAAAATATTTATCCGTTTAGGATTTAAAGTTATGTAAAGTTCCCAAAAAACGCCAAAAAAAGCTCGGCCGACTATATTTTAAACTGCAATTTTAGCTCTCCTAGTTGACTTAGAGAGATGGGAGAGGTGTCATTTTGTTGTATTTTTTGTGCTCTTTCATATGAATTACATCACAATATATGTTAAGATAAAAATAATTTTTCCAAATTCAAATTGAAATTTTGAAAAATGCGTGCTTTTGAAAATTTTCAAAAAAATACAAGTTTTTCACTATGTTTTTATTAATGGATTCTCAAAGTATAATAACGGGATTCCAATGGGTTCACTTACATTTAAATTTTATAGCGAACACAGTTTTGACTAAAATGCGCAAACTATAGGGTTTTAGTCAACTTACTTACTTCTTACTTCTTGGCACATGTATCTAGCATCAAGTAATGCCAACCGCACGGTGTCTCTCGTACACTAAACAGGCCAATTTCCAGAAGGTGGAGTCAGTCAAAATTCGTCTGAGGGTGATATCTGGTTGAAGTCTTCTCTTCAACTCGTCTCTACCCTCGGATTTGATGGAGCGTTGAAGGAGGATGTGTTCCAAAGTTTCTTCCTCTTTTTTGCATTCCAGACACAAGGGTGACTCAGCAAGTTTGAAACGGAAGAGATATGACTCTGTGATAATATGTCCTATCCTGGCTCTTGAGGCAAAAGTTGATACAGATCTGTGCATATTTTTATAGATGTTAATGTCGTTTGGAGTTTCAAGAAGAGAACGAAGGTGACCTCCGGTTTGTTCAGCATTCCACTTTTCTATCCATCTATCTCTCAGAATTTTGTTAGTTTTGGCTATGCAGCTCTACTTAGAGATTGTTCTCTAGGTGGTATTTTATGTAAGTTGGAGGCCAACCTTGCAGCTCTGTCAGCCTCCTCATTCCCTTGCAGCCCACAATGTCCAGGTATCCACTGGAAGTAGATCTCCTTATCCGAGCACAAGTTCAGTAGATGGTAAATTTCTTTTGTTCTATAATAATAGTTTGAGGGTTTATATCTTTTTATAATCTGTAGTGCGCTTTTAGAGTCACTAAGAATACAAATCTTTTTGTTTTCTATCTCTGTGCAATGAACCACTGCTGCATTAATGGCTAGGAGCTCTGTGTCGGTGCTGGAACATGAATTTTCTGGAATGAGGAAGGATTCTTGTTTACAATCCAGGAAGTAGCTAGCTCCAGATTTTGATTCATTAGGATCTAGTGATCCATCTGTATGGATTTTATAGCATTCTTCAAACTCGACTGTATAACTTCAAGAGCTGCCACTCTCTGTGCTAATGCGTGATCCTGCTTTGATGTTAGTCCAGGTAGGTTTAAGCTGACTCTTGGTGATTGGTAGCTTCCATGGAGGGATGCAGTTGGCAGTAGGATAAGACATTGGTTTCATGTCTGACATGGCTGCTGCCAATAATTTTGTTCGATAGTTAAAAGATGATTTATGATTGGTGCATCGGAGATCCCGTTTATGGAAGGCATTTGATG
Organism: Philaenus spumarius; assembly: GCA_018207615.1. Classification (NCBI taxonomy): domain Eukaryota; kingdom Metazoa; phylum Arthropoda; class Insecta; order Hemiptera; family Aphrophoridae; genus Philaenus; species Philaenus spumarius. The sequence goes on from JAGFPH010008996.1 coordinate 46,365, forward strand.
TGTCTGCAGACTTCTGTAAAAACTTGTGCCAGATTATCTTTTGAATGTTGATCTCTAAGGGTTCGATGTTGAGTTCTATTTCCATTGCTCTTACAGGGGTTGTTTTTGGACATCCCAGGCAGATCCTTAGGGCTGAGTTTTGAATTGTATTTAATTTATTTATATGTACTTTTGCTGCAGAGCTCCATATTTCAACCCCATACATCATTTTTGATCGGACAAAAGATACATAAAGTTGCCTCAGCATTAGAGTGTCGGCTCCCCACGTTCTACTAGCTACAGCCTTTAGCAGATTTAATCTACTTGTGCAGTATGCTGATATTCGTTGAATGTGGTTCTTCCACAAAAGTTTAGGATCTAGAGTGAGTCCTAGCAGTGTGGGGTTTGGGTTGTAAGGGATTTGTTTCTGTTTGCAATAGAGTTCTGGGACAAAGTTCTTCAGTGAATATCTTCTTGTAAAGAGGGTGCATTCTGTTTTGGTTGAAGAGATTGATATGTTCCATTTTTCTGTCCATTTATTAATAATGTTTAAGGCAATTTGCACCTGCTGTGTGGCTTGTATTGGGTTCTTATCAGAGTTCCATATTGTTATGTCGTCGGCATAAATAAAACCATTCACATCATGGGGCAAAGATGTTAGCATGTCGTGGAGTGCTGTGTTGAAAAGGGTTGCGCTTAAAACTGATCCTTGTGGAACTCCACAGTAGACTGAGACTTCATCTGAGAAAGTGTTGTTGACTTTACTTTTGATTGTTCGGAGTTTCAGGAAATCTTGGAGGTACCTCAGCATTCAACCTCTGATACCAGCCAGCAGGCAATGCAACAAAACCGTGGAGTTAGGGATTCTGTCAAAGGCAGCTTCCAGGTCTACCATTACAGCTACTGTTATAGTGTTTCTTGAGAATGACTCATATATTGACTCAGTGAAGTAGAGGAGGGCATCTATTGTTCCTCGTCTAGGTCTATATCCAAACTGTTGTGGGTGCAGTCTGTTCTCACTCTCCAGCCTCCATACTAGCCTATTGTTGACTAGCTTTTCCATAAGCTTGCCAAGACAAGATGTCAAGGAGATTGGCCTATATGACTCGGGTAGATTTGGTTCTTTGGTAGGTTTCAGAATAGGTATGATAGTGGCTTGCTTCCACTGCTGCGGGATGTTGCCTGTTCTCCAGATGTTGTTGAACAAGGTAAGCACTTCTTCAAAAGCTTGTTGTGATAAATTCACTAACATACTATTGTGTATATTGTCTTCTCCCGGTGCACTATTTCGTATTTCCGCTACACTTTCTAAAAGTTCACTCATTGTGAAAGGGTCATCAGCCACGTCTATATGTAATGCAAGAAGATTAAGATTGCATGACAGGTGCTGTTCTTCTGGAGTTAGCTTTTTTTTAAAGGAAATTGCTTTTGAGGATTTTTTGCATTTTTTTTATGTGATTGATAGTGTTGTTATTCTTTCCTTCAATATTTCGAAATCTTTTCCATGCAGCTGATGAAGGAGTGTTTGAGTTAATTGACGAGACAAAGTTTCTCCAACTCGCTTTGCGAGAAGTACTTCTTTCCTAAAAACTGCATTAGTCCGATTGTATCTAGCTCTACTGCTCACGTCTCTTTATTTCATCCATTGCCTTCTAGCTTTTTGTTAATTTTTTCTAAGTTGTGTTAGTCCAGGAGTCCACCAAATGTTCATTGGGCGTGATTTTCTGTTTCTAATTTTTGGTATGCTTGCTTCGGCTGCTAAACTGATGGCATTCTCCATGTTTGTCAACTTGTTCTCAAAAGTGCAGAGATGTTTGTCTACCGTTTGTCTGAAGGTGTCCCAGTCAGCCCTACTAATTTTATACTTGGTTTGTGGAGTTGGGTGATTGTTTTTGCTGTTGCTGGTTTTCTCAGAGAACTTCAGCCTGAGATGGACGGGGAGATGGTCACTGCCCAAGTCGTGCCCTATTCTCCATTTTTCTATTTGTAGGGCTAAACCTGCTAATACTATAGAGAGATCTAGCTGCTCTCTTGAGTTCAGCCCTCTTAAAAAGAACATGGCCATGGGTTTTAGTCAAAATATACCAACTATTTTCATGAAACTAATGGGAGAAACATTAAAAAGCTTTTTTAATATGATTTTAATAAGAAAGCTTCTATAAATAAAAATTATAATGTTAAGAATATTTAATTAAGTTGGTCTACAATAATTTTTGTTTTTTTTTGTTTTTAAAGGCGAAAAACCTAAGTGGTTATCATCGCCTGGATAACAAAGAGCATTCGCATAATGCTCATACGATCGCACACAGCTATAAAATTTAACTTTTAATTTACACACACTACAGACAATGCACGATAAAATAACAACGATAACAACAATAATTACACAATAACAACTTGTCACAGGGCTGTAAAGGGCCCTGTTACATAACAATAAATAAAACTCTAATTAAAAAAACAAGTAATAAAATAAATCTAAAGATGATATTTAAGTTTCTTAAGTAAATGTATATTGTATTCAAATTTTCCTGTTACATTCAACCGATGGAGAAATGCTAACACCATATTAATGGTTTGGGAGTCATCACCCAACATCCTCCGAATGCAATTTGGTAGGCAAAACCTCTTACAAACATTTTTTAGCTTATCGCAATCTAAAAGGAGGTGTTTAATTGAGAGGAGATTTAGACAGTAAGGACAAAGGAGCGGATCCCCTCGATGCTTCAGAAACCCGTGGTTTAACCCAGAGTGGCCAATGCGTAGACGAGAAACCACCACTTCATCTCGACGGCTTTGGCGGTTTGAGGATATCCATGGCCGAACAGTATCTTTAATTTGACGGAGTTTATTTCCTTGTACTGCTACCCACTCTTCTTCCCACTGTCTATACAGGGCTTGTTTTAAAAAGGACATATAGTCGGACGACATAACTTTATTCACGCTAGGCTGTAAGGAAGTGGCTTCCTTAGCAGCTATGTCTGCTATAGTATTTCCTTGTATACCGGCGTGACCTGGAACCCAGCAGAACAACACCCCCACGCCCCTTAGACAAAGTCTGTGCGTGGAGCACAGAATATCTTTGACCAAAGAGTTAGGAGAGTACATATTTTGAATGGACTCAAGTGCACTTCTTGAGTCTGAACATATAAGAAGGTGCTCCGGTGTTGGTAGAACAATATTGAGTGCCTTGAGTATTGCAAAATGTTCTGCTGTATATACAGAAGAGGAAGATGGTAATCCATAAATGAAGCTGTTTCCTGACAGAACAAATGCGCATCCCACTCTATTGTCCAGTTTGGAACCATCAGTGAAAATAATATGACTTGATGGGTAACGTTTACATATGGATATAAATTCCTGACGGTAAACAACATCAAGTGTTGTTTGTTTTAGATACCTAGACAATGAGAGATCGACATGAGGTTTTCTAATCGACCATGGAGCGACAAAACATGGTGTATTTTCGTATATAGGAGGTAGTGCTACCCCCAGATTATTGAGGACACGGGTGGTTCAGATCCCAAAGGGAGCAGTGGATTGTTTACGGAATTCGTACTGTGCAAATAATGGATTGTTAAATACAATATGATATGAAGGGTGCAAAGGTTTGGATCGCAAATTACACATATATGACAGTTGTAGCCGTTGTCTGCGTCACGTGAGCGATGGCTCACCCGTTTCAACAAGCAGACTACTAATAGGACTAGAACGAAAAGCTCCGGATGCTAGACGGAGAGCAGTGTTATGAACAGAATCAATCTTTTTAAGAACCGATAACCTAGCTGACGAATAGACTATGGACCCATAGTCAATTCGTGATCGAATAAGAGCTCGGTAAAAATGCAGCATGCAGGTTCTATCGGCTCCCCAATGAGAACCGCTTAAAACCCGTAACATATCTAAGATCTTGATGCAGCGTGATTTTAAATTTGTCACATGTCAGGGTGTCTACAGGTCACGGAAGTCATGGAAAACCCCCGATTTTATAAACCGGTCACGGATGTCACCGAAAGTCCCGTATTTCGTACTTTCAGTCCCCGAATTTCATCTTGAAACATGTTATTTTACGGAAAAATCAATCTAAAATACTATTTTACAACCTTCTGCGCCGTTCTGTACAGTCTAGTTTATATTTTTCGTACCCGTTTAAAAATGAGTGGCAGATAAAATATTTATATAATTGACAAACCAGCTGTAGCATTTCCACAATGATGGAAGAGGGAACGTTTGATTCGCTTCTGT
>JAGFPH010008998.1:0-16213 GCA_018207615.1 Philaenus spumarius
AGTTGTAACCTACACCGACTGGGCTATTAGTTGTGCTATATTTAAAACATATCTAATTAAATTATAGTTAATTCTCTCCCTATTTCCAAATAATTTGACGTCGTTTTCTATGTGAAATTTGCTTCTGCTTGATATATAAACAATTGGGATATACAGTGCCAAAGTGGACCGTCTGTGTTTGATTTCTACTTGACCCAAGTTAAAAAAATATTAAGTGATAAATAGTACACTTTTTGTTGGAAATGCAGTTTTTGGAAGGTGATGCAACCATAATTTGGAGGTAGTCAAGAAGAAAGTTAGTGTATTTTACTTTTTTTATAGTGATAGCCTACAGTTATTAAATTAACTTTTATCAAACTTTAAGGTTAGGTCCAAATGATAATGCGAGAATGTAATAATTACAGTAATACTTCGCTCTCTTCAGTTGCCTAAACCGGACTCCTTATGTTTCATGTTTAAAGACTGTCTGTATTTGTAGACACTCTTGTTCCTCAATGAAAGTAGAGTCCATCTAAAATAACTAAATCTATCGGCGCAATTTGGAAAACGATGGGTCGGAAGGAAAAAAGTTAAGCAGATTAATGTCCTGAAAACAACACTTATGGCTGTCCAAAATGAAGTACTGAACACTTGAAGGAGTAGAAAAAACAAAAAGAGGCAGGCCTACAGGGTTGGGATCTTGAGTTTTTTTCGAAATGACTTGCGTGAATAGCCGTACAATTGGCACAGAGAAATAACTTTGAACGTCCTTTCAAAGGTGAAATGGCTGGGGAAAAGTGAGTTTTAAACGCCACAGGAACATCCTATAGCAGAGCTCTGGGGTTCAGCAAATAAAACGGATACGTTCTATAGCCTTCCGGAAGATGTTTATGAGGTAAATTCACTCTTGACAGAATTCACAACGGCGATGAGACCGATATTTCTGTGGTCCAGTCTAAAGTAGCAAAAGTAATTGGGCTTAAGGGAAGAACCTACATTAGATGTCAAACAGCACAAAACGTAATCAATAGATTCAAGGTATTTACCAATTGAACAAGAAGCGGGTCTAGATGCTAAACTCGCTGAAGAGGCGAAGAAAAACGAGATTCTTGTTTCTATGAATCTGTGTTGAAGAAACACACAGCAGGAAATCAGAACTTTCCAGGGAACAGAGAAGAATGGTACATGGACGAACTACAGTTTATTATCAACCATAACATCTTAGGCTAGTAAGGGTGTTCCTCCGTCATTATCTCTACAGTTGATGTCAGGGTTCCACATCTTGACGTGGTTTAGCAGAAGAGCCTTCAAAAGGGGAGGGGAACTCAAAATTGTGAATTCCTCTGGAATATCGGAGTTGGAGCTTCTCCATCCAAAGACACGAAGCTTGGTGTATGTTTATAACGGGAAATTTTCGGAGGATTCTAAAATGGAATTTTGGGTCATGTGCGATAAATGCTCGCTGAAGGCCCGTGTGGTTCTGCTGGGGCTGAAAAGGACGTTCTGCGATTTTTGGTCGCTACACGATTTAATTCTGTTATAAATGTTTTGTATCTTTTTTCAAAACTAAAACCATAATTGTTAAATTATACTTTGAAACTAGAAAATGTTTTCTCTTATTTATACCTTAGGCCTATTCTAATTTTGATTATTTTTACAAGGGGTCCAAAATAATTTTCAAATCACTAAAGTGTAAGGTTTTGAAAAATTATTTTGTTTAATATTTTTTAATTATATTTTCTAAAAGTAAAATGTAAATTATAAATAATGTAAATATTACATTCTTGTGAAACATAATTGTTTACTATTTTCACCCCGCTTCCCCTATTTTAATATCATTGCGTATAAATACTATTGTATTGCAAGTATGCGTGTAATTATACATATCTTTTTCCGTGCAAATATTTCTGTAGTGCATTTGCTGTGGTAATTTCTAGTAAAAAATTTGTGAAGTCGATAAAGATAGGCAAATACTGGCTTGGCTCCAACACTTGATGACCAAGCACCTTGATCGCAGTGAGCTACCAATGAATCCCTTGGACATGCTGAATCTGAAGTCTTAAGTGACCAACTTACCATACATTCAAGTAAAATTAAACTTGAAGGAAATATATATTATTGAATCTACTTGCCTGATGGATATTGCACCACTCGCAACCGACAGTGTTCTTTGAACTCCAGTATAAATATGTTAGGTAAGATCACAAAATTGCCTATAGAAAAGGAATTGTTTAATATTTTTATTCTTCTTTCCTATACCTAAAATCAGTTTAATTCAAATTATATCATAATAGCAATGAATTTGTAGGTTTAAAAATGAGAAAAATCACGGCTAATTGTGCTGGGATAAATCTAATTTGCGCGACCAATGACGGACGTAAATTTACTATACGACCCTCAGCTATTTTCTTTTGCATACAACTTTGTTTTACATTCTACTGTTAAATGTTGAATACAGGTAAACATATTGTGACTAAAAAATATAAGTTAGAACTTCCGGCTATTTTTTTTTTATTCTTGCATTTTTGTTGGCTTAGGGTCATATAGTGAATTTACTTTTGTTTAAAGAATTTAAATGACCCCAATTTTGAAACGAGTATAGGAAATCAGTTGATTATTTTTGACAAATTGCGTCTTTGAAACAGTAAATACCAAACATAATTTCAACCCTATGGTTCATTCGCCGTTCAAAAGATATACATTTTAGGGCGTATGTTTATATAAACAACTTTAATTCTAATGTGATGAAATCAGCTAGCGAAAATTGGAATTATTTTTCTTAAACACGGTGTATAAGTTATTACAGAATTGAAATAATAAGAATTTAAGCTGAGAGGGGTTTCTTAATTTGTTAAACTAATGCAGAAATGAATTTTGGTTCTGAAACTGATTTAATGAACTCGCTGGAAGACTGAACGTCCTTGAGCAATTTCTCAGAGGAATACCATTCGGAAATGGAGATGCGTGGCAGAAGACAAAAACTAATAGAGACGTGGGTTCTCCAAGGGATGTTTCATAAATTGATGTACAGTTGAATTTCAGTTATGAAATAAATACAAAAATAAAACCAGAAGAAGATAGAAAACTCGGAGGAATGGGTGTCCGGAGGTGGGACAGAAACGGATGGAGATGTGGAATTGGAATTCCAAAAAAGTGTGTTCATAAATCATGATGCAGGGGAAAACCTTTCAGTCAACATCGCCTGTTTTATCAACATGGCCATAATTAAAAATTAATCACACGGATTATAAATAATTAAGTAGACACTCAGATTAGATTAGTAGGCCTATATTGATTGTAGCATCTCGATCCAAGATTCCATATCCTCCCCAGTGGACAGTTCTGATGATTTGTCAGAACTCGAGAAAACATATCCTGTCTAGACTCTAGATATATGACATAATCACACAACAGCCAAACATTCTAGGTCTTTTCCCGTCCCACATCGAGTTATGTGTAACATCGACTGTCATTCCGATATGTTCGTGTAATTTATCTGAAAATCACGTTTTCGTCTTGTTTATATAACAATTGATTATATAGATATATTCAATTGTTTGAATTTGGTTTACAAATAGCAAACATTTTCATAATTTGTAGATTCGTGTTAGTATCCTTGAAAAATACTCCTTCAGAAATCTGAAAAATTCTCTGAAAAATCTATTCCTTGTGAAAAAAGATCCTCCTATGAGGCAGGGCCGCTTTCCAAATAGGCACGCTAGGCACGTGCCTAGGGGCGCAAAGGATTTGGGGTAACTGATAATTTATGAAGAAGAATGTTTAGGCCATGAAACTCCTTACGGCTGCCGGTTGCCAGTCCGGGACACGGCGGGTCCATAGGTGGTGGATAGTGGTAATACTCTCTGACTCTCCAACAAAATCAAAAGAATAGTAATGATAAGAGCCAACGGAAAGAAAGAGAGTTAAGCCTCGGCTACGATACAAGCAGTGAGCGGCGGGCGGAAGTAGCAGGTGCAAGCGGCGCACGAAAATTATCTTACTGATGGAGTTTCCTTGTTAAACACGGTTGGCTGGCTACGATACAAGCGGCGGATGTGCGTTGGCTAACGCTCGCCGCTCAGGATCAAATCAGTTAGATAATTTTTCGACTGCCGCCCGACGCTCATGGGTTTCTTTACTTTCAGCAAACATATGCCATTGGTTAAAAAGACAAAATTCAGTATTTTTTATAGTACACGTTCATGGCATACTAACGACCACTTATATACAAAATTTCAAAAAAATCCGACGGTAAACAAAAAAGATGCTAATTTTTGTGAGTATACTTTCGGAATTTTGTATTCGGTTCAAGAGTTTATTTATTCGTTAAACACCATGAATTATGGATTAAACAACACCGATGGATTAAAACTATCTGTTATGGGACTACTTACCATTGTTATTTTCACAGGAAGCATATATTTAAAAATTACTCCCTCCCCGGGTTACACCTGAATTTATGTTAAAGTCCAAATTTCAAGAAAATCCGACGGTAAACAAAAAAGATTCTAAATTGTGGAATTTGGCATTCTGTTATTTATTTTTTAAACCTCATAAAGGATTTAAACTTTCTGTTGTGGGACTGTTTAACATTGTTATTTTCACAGGAAGTATATATTTTTAAAATTCTCTCTACCAGGGTTACACCTGAATTTCTGGACCAAAGGAAATATCACTTAAGTCTACGGTTAAAGATATAGTAGTCCTATATTGTGATTTTCCTAAAAAATACTGGTCTCTCACTAAGTATTTCCGTCAGCACTAGTTTCTCGAGTGACGTCATCTCGTTGACTGTGGGAATGTCACCGCTTGTATCGTAGCCACGTCCGCCGCTCAGGAAATTTGCTAGTAACGCTCGCCGCCCACCGCACGCCGCTCGTATCGTAGCCGAGGCTTTAAGGGAAATTCCCTCCCGAACCAAAACTGGCAAATCAAGAACTCAAAAAGAAATGCTTTGCTGGGTTTTTGGACCCCCTATTATTTGATTAGTATTCCATACCTCACAGACCCCCCCCCCACCCCCCCCCCCCCGTTTAAATTAGGTATGAGGGGCGCAATTGTTTGAAGTGCCTAGGGCGCTAGTGAGGTTAAAAACGGCCATGCTATGAGGCCCACATCGAATACGAGATATAACAATTAAGCTATCCTGAACACATAGGCTACTAACGTTAAATTTCTAGTCCAGCGCATGCTTTTAAAGTCATAGGTAGTTGCTGAAGATTGTAAGTAGATGGTGGAATTTTTAGTGAATTTCTAAAGGGAAGATGAGCTATTGCAGTGGCCCTTATGGTGTGACCAAGGTCGGGAGTAGTAAATGAGCACCGACCATGGTCCCAAGAACACGTTTTGGGGTGCCATTAAAAACGGTACATATTTTTCATCATTCACACTCTAACGGCCGCATTTTAAGCCCGGTTCGGTCCAAATTTGATACACACGTTGGTTGTCCGTGACGCTCGGACGAGTTCGTTACCGAAAAAAAATCCAACAACAGGAATAACGTTTTTTTTGACCGGAAGTAAAAATTGCTTAAGATTTTTCGCACTAGAGTGAAACCTTTTTAGGGTTTTACCTAAAAAAAAAATGAATGAATGTAGTATATTATTATGGACATTTCGTTTGTTTTTTTTTCACAAGACTATATAGCTCGCTCGGTTCCCCCAAAATCCAATAAAACGTAAAATACCATAAAAGTACCCGGTCCACGTGGGGGATTTTACCGTGAGGGCATCTTCTGATCTGAGGCCGACGGCCGAGTTTGTACGCCGCGAGCAAAGCGAAGCAGTCCATAACCCAAGGTCGATGTGTAAACATGCAAACCGAGTTTTTCCGTTGCGAGTGGAACGAAGCAGTGCGTGAGTCTAAGCTGAAGGCATCATCAGTCTGTGGCATCGTACTTCCCAAACCGATGAACCGATTTGATTTAGTTTTGTTTGAAAGGTGAATTGATCGAGAGGGTCTTAGCTATGATCCAAGAAAATCTATTTGGCCGTTAGGGGGTTTTCAACATTTTTAATTTATCCGTTATTTGGTTGAAGGTATTTACAATTTTAAAATGAATTTCCCATTGTGTGCTTTTGTGAAGTATCTTCCACTATGAAAAAAGTACTTGTTTAAAAAATTGATACTGTTATCAGTTCAAGCGTAAGACGCATACATAAACTGTTCACTGTTATCTTTGCAATTCAAACTAGTAAACAATAATATTATGCCAAAGTGAAGAGTTCTAAAAAAAATTCTAATCTATCTATTACCTCCGAAGCAATAAGTCAAGATTTTATTTCCATGTTAACATACTTTTCTTAATAGAAGTGTTCGAAAACTAAATTAATTTGAATTAAAAGGGAAATTTCGTTGTTACAAATATAATGATAATTAAATAAGAATAATATACGTTGTAGGTTTTTTTTTAACCCACTAGATTCTAAATCTATGTACAGCTGAACGTCCATTCTACGAACCTCTTTGGTACGGAAACCTGATCCATTGAATCTCCTCTATCTTCTTATCAATACCTTTCCTCCCTATACCTTTACTTCTTAAGGGGAGGCTATCCTGTCCGCCATATTGAATCTAATTCCCATAAAAGCGATGCTACAGAATAAGTCATTTTTTCCGTCAACTTGTGGAACAAATAAAAAAATTTGGTTTCATTTTGAAGTAGTGTCATATGCGGATGTTGATTGCTGAATACATTTAAAAAAAATGTTTTATTGTTTTTATTAACGTACTAGCTGACCCGGCAATGTTTCGCTATTGCTTAATTTGAAACTTTGAAAGACTGTAATTCGTATCACTGAGGGCCGATGTAAATTATAATGGGATTCTGCTCATTGCTTGATTTACCTAACCTAAAATTATATTCAGTTTTTGATCCAAATCAGTTGTTGATCAAAATCAGCTGTTGATTAAAATCAGCTCTTTTAAAGCTTTTCATACGAACAGCTGTTTCTGATAAAATCAAAAGAAATATTTCTTCTTCTTCCTTAAGATTGACCTTCCATAAGATTAACATTGAAACTTTGAGGGCCACTGGGGCGTAGCCCTAATGTCCTAGGACTTTGGTAAATGGCCTAAAACCTTCCCAGGGTTAACCTGTGTTACTATGCAAAATTTCAAAGCAATCGGATGGACGGTTTGGTAACGCATAAAGGACAAACAGACATACATTGAATTTTATATTAACGTATGATATAAATAGTAAAATATAGTAAACTTTATTAATTTTTTACTCAGCTGCAAAAAGACATACCGCAAAAAACCTTAGCAATCAACAGTCACAATCTATTTTACTTTAAGAAAAAAAATACAGCTTTCGTTTTTTAAGAAAAATAACACAAAAATATGCTTAATAGTGAAGGTGCGTTTAGGTTATTTAACACTGAAATTGGTACCCAACTTCGCCGTTTTCAATTTAGGGAGCCGAGCCTTAAGGGGCGTTTACACGGGCCATATTTTACTGCAACTTGTGGTTGCAACAGTGTTGACGTTAATGTTACCGCAATATACAGAAATGTTGACGCAGATGCGCCGACTTCGGAGGTGCTCGGTGCCATAGCACCCCCAGAAATAATGTGGGGGTGAGGAGCAGCCCCCAGAATTATATTGGGAGAAAGGCTAAAAGATGATGCGTTCAATAAGTTTTACTATCGTATCTAAGTCTAAGGTAAATTGTCATTTGTCAATATCGCCTGTGTTTTCAATGCATTTGAAAGCACGTTTTCAGCTGGCGTGGCCGGCTACTAAACCGATGTTTGAAGTTAATTCAATTTTTAGGGGCTCAAAATAAACGAAGTTTGTTAATTTTTTTACAATAAAAGGTGTATTTTTTACATACATATTTGATCATTATATGAAGTGTACAACAACTTTGAACATTGTAAAAAATTTGTTCAATTCAGATGATGTTTAATATTAAAACTGAAAAGTAGTACAGTACTATAAGGTTTTATGCCTAATTAGTTTTACATTGGTAGATACATCAAAACTATAATCAGAGGTCCAGCATGTAGGAATACAATTTCAGTTGCCTCAGCTGCTATAAAAACCCACTGTTTTGAATCTAATTTTGTAAAATTTCCCCCGAGGTATCAAACACACCAGTAACTCTCAGAATTGCAAAAACCCGTGAATTGCAAAACCAGGCGCCCCTGGTTGACGAAATATTCGCTATTGGCCGGGCCATATTGAGGGGAGTGTCACGTCGATGCAGGATGTTGGCCAAGGGTTGCTGTTGTCGTCTAGAGTGGTTGGAGGATATTTCATGTGGCCGAGAAATACCCGCCTCTGTCCGCAAATGCTTCCCTCTCACTCACTCTTTCCTCCTCCCTCTTTAACAGATTCACAAGTCTTTCAAATATCAATTAGAAGTGTCCTTTGAGAGATACGTTAGACTTCTGTATGAGTCACTGTAGTCAGAAATCGAATTACGATTGCCAACATACATTCTCTCATATTGGTATCGATCTTACCGATTCTAGCATCAGTTCGCGAGCTATACCCTTATTTAAAAAAAAGAACAAATCCACACAGACAGAGTTTTCCTCCTGTTTTTCATTACCAACATTAAGAAAGCCAGGGCCGGCCTTAGCTTGTGCGGGGCAAGGTGCAAACTTTTACTGCGGGGCCCCTCAATTTGGCCCCCCTCTTTCACCTCCCCTCCCACCCTCTATAATTAGGACTAGCCTATATATCACGGAAACGCAGTATGATTATTTTGCGGGGCCCTCTTAAGCGCGGGGCACCTCTACCTAAGGCAGGCCCTGAAGAAAGTTGTACAGATTTCCACTAGTTAATGTTCGTCCATTTTCAATATGCTCAACTGGCGCAAGTGTGGCCAGTTTAAACAATTCTTTCCGAAAATCTATTGCAGAAAATATTGCTAAGTCAACATCTGACTAAAAATCCTTCAAGCATATAGTAGATTTAGTAAAGTATAATAGCAAAGAATATAGTTTCATTTGTATTGGAGGTTATGTTGCGTTTTGTCAATGTCAAGGTTTTATCATTGGTGTGAACAATAAAAAATGAGATTATTTTTACTGTAAAAATAGCATAAAACTGCATTGTTCTTTTCTCTTGTGACGATAACTTACTTTAAATGCCAAAATCCACAGATAATTCAAATACAGTAGTGACTAATTACAAATTATTTAGGTTTTTGAAAAATAAGTAGGTTATTTTAATTTTTACGGAAGTAGAGGTCTACACAATTTATGGAGGTTTTTTTACAGAATTTTTTACAAAAATTTTTACTCAACTTTGTATTATTATTTAAGTAGTGAAATTATATTTTTGAAAACACCCTGTTTAAAAAAATACATAAGTTTGGGAAATTATGACATCCCCACCTCCAGACTCCTCCAGAACTACTTTAGATCCGCCACTTTGATTCATGATCTGGACTTTATCTATACAGTACAACTCCAATTATCCGGACTCCAATTATCCGGATCAGATTTGAATAAGAACATAGTCAAGCGGATGCGAGACTTGGCGGCGCGGATTCGATTTAAGGTAGCAAAACAGCTGACTTTGCCTGGTATGTTAAAAAAATAATGTATTTTACAGTGATTTAGTATTGTTTGTAAATATTACGTAATTTAAACATTGTCATTGATATTGTTTTTTTCATAATAAATATCGTAAATGTTCTCTATTGTGTTTTGTTTGCGTTTTTCTCCTAAAAAAACGGCCTTTTTCGAGAAAAATCCAATTATCCCGATTTTTGATTATCCGGATAGGGTCCAGGGTCCGGTCCCAATTAATCCGGATAATTGGAGTTCTACTGTATATATAAAAGTGAAATACCACTCACTCACTCATCACGATTTCTCAAAAACTACCAAACGGATTGAAATGAAATTTGGTATGTAGCTTCCTCTAGGTACTCACTAAGAAAGGGTTTGAAAAAATTTGAAATTTTAGGGGGGTTTGGGGGGATGAAAGTTATTAAATCACGATTTATTCAAAACTACCGAACGGATTGGAATGAAATTTGGTATGTAGCTTCCTCTAGGGCCATAGGTGCTCACTAAGAAAGTTTATGAAAAATTTCGAAATTTTAGGAGGGGTTTGTGGGGATCAAAGTTACTAAAATCATAATTTCAGATCTTTTATTATTATGACAATAGTGCTTTTATTATTTAAGATCTTATATAAAAGCCAAATACCACTGACTGAACACTTAAAAAGAATACAATTACGTTAAAAAGACTGATTAAAAATACCAACCACCACGGGCAACGCCGTACGGGTCAGCTAGTAAAGTATAAAAAAGAAACCGTGTGCAGCTAAATGGTTATTTTATCATTTTAATTGATTTCTTAATTTCTTTGTTCACATCCAAGATGGGGTTCATCCGTAACACATCCGAGAAAGTTACTAAAATGATAATACTAGGATAAATTATAGATGATCTACAATTACTTGTGTCAGTAATTGCGTAAATTCTACACACAACATAAACATTTCCATCAACATATTGTTAAGATGTGCAGAACTTTTGTGAATGAGGTTAATTTAAAACACTATACACGTTTATTTCTAAAACAATTAGTTTTATTTCCTTCAGAACATCGGCCATATTTCTTTCTCGTACTCCATCTACCGGATAACATTTTTTCTTGAATACTCGGATGACACCTAAAGCCGTCTCCGTTTTTAATCAATTCAATTCTGATGGTGCAACATTTTTTTTACCTGTTTCTATACTGTCTTTTATTTTAGTGTTAATGATTTATAAAGGTTTTTTTTAAAGAAACCCTATTAAAATTAGCCCTACACTTCCCAAAATAAATTGCCTAAAAGAATGAAACCAAACAATTATAACAACATAAACAATAAGCAAATA
The DNA here is from genome assembly GCA_018207615.1 of Philaenus spumarius. Taxonomy (NCBI): domain Eukaryota; kingdom Metazoa; phylum Arthropoda; class Insecta; order Hemiptera; family Aphrophoridae; genus Philaenus; species Philaenus spumarius. The sequence goes on from JAGFPH010008998.1 coordinate 10,832, forward strand.
ATAAACTACGTCAATGATCTATGATCTTTAATCAATAGAAATGCTAAATAGATGCCTATTCGTTAGCATTTCATAATGATTAAATTAGATTTTCTTTCTAGAAAAAAAAAACTACAAGCAAAGTGATAGGCAATATCTATTAGATTAACAAACATTATTATAATTAGAGACTGTCATTTTATTAATTATACATTATACGACTTAGGAGATTTCCTAATTGCCCCCACAAAATACATACGGAACACTTGCGATTATTAGCTATACACTGGGGTGGATAAGGGGAAAAAATATTCTTTAGTGAGGGGATGGTAAGCAGGCATACAGGATGCTCACTATGCACATAAACTAACAAAGAAACTATATCCCCTCCAGAAAGATGACCGAAACATGAGTAATTAATTTTTAGGTTTCGCTGTGCACATAAACTAACAAAGAAACTATATCCCCTCCAGAAAGATGACTAAAACATGAGTAACTAAGTTTTTAGGTTTCGCTGTGCACTTAAACTTCCAAAGAAACTATATCCCCTCCAGAAAGATGACTAAAACATGAGTAACTAAGTTTTTAGGTTTCGCTGTGCACTTAAACTAACAAAGAAACTATATCCCCTCCAGAAAGATGACTAAAACATGAGTAACTAAGTTTTTAGGTTTCGCTGTGCACTTAAACTAACAAAGAAACTATATCCCCTCCAGAAAGATGACTAAAACATAAGTAACCAAGTTTTTAGGTTTCGCTGTGCACATAAACTAACAAAGAAACTATATACCCTCCAGAAAGATGACTAAAACATGAGTAGCTAAGTTTTTAGGTTTCGCTGTGCACTTGAACTAACAATGAAACTATATCCTCTCCAGAAAAATAACTAAAACGTGAGTAACTAAGTTTTTAGGTTTCGCTGTGCACATAAACTAACAAAGAAACTATATCCCCTCCAGAAATATAACTAAAACATGAGTAACTAAGTTTTCAGGTTTCGCTGTGCACTTAAACTAACAATGAAACTATATCCTCTCCAGAAAAATAACTAAAACATGAGTAACTAAGTTTTTAGGTTTCGCTGTGCACTTAAACTAACAATGAAACTATATCCCCTCCAGAAAAATAACTAAAACATGAGTAACTAAGTTTTCAGGTTTCGCGGTGCACATAAACTAACAAAGAAACTATATCCCCTCCAGAAATATAACTAAAACATGAGTAACTAAGTTTTCAGGTTTCACTGTGCACTTAAACTAACAATGAAACTATATCCCCTCCAGAAAAATAACTAAAACATGAGTAACTAAGTTTTTAGGTTTCGCTGTGCACTTAAACTAACAAAGAATCTATTTTTCAGGAAGAAGCACTTCTGCTTGTATTTGTATTATTTCCATAATAACAGCTGTACATTTGTTCCATTAAAGTATGAACTGATTTTAAACACTTGTATTCTCAAAAAATGAACACTCAATTTTTTCCCCTGAAAAGTTTTTGCTGCAGGCTCACGTCTAATGGAATATACAGGCGCTGTTAGGCAAAATATTTAAGGATTCTAATTTTTCCCTAATTTATTTAATGTCAGATAGGGGAGTAAATTTCCACTTTTTCCATTCATACAAACTACATAATGGATTTTGAGATAAATGAAACTTTAATTATTGGAGTACGCTAGTTTCCACAGCAAAAAAAAAACCATCCAACAAAATAAAGTTTAACCCTTTCCACTCGAGTGTCGGGGCAGCCCCGCGCCCTACTAATCCGCAGGAACCCCTATATCGGGCGAGCCCCGAACTCGCTATGATAACGTTCTTTGATTGCATTTGAACAGTTACTTTGATGACCGCTATTGTTGAAGTTTGAGATGTGATGCTATCTGTGGAATTTTTTTAGGACCATTTGAGTTCAGTTTCTGTGGTAAATAAATCTTAGAAAATGTAATGTTTGCCGTCTTTGGCCGGTCTGTAAACAGCTGTCTGCTCTCGCCGTTGTTTGGTTCCTGCTTACTACGCAGTGTTTTAGTGAGCTTACGCGTTGTTTAGTTTTGTTGTACTAGGTTATCGTGTGTAATTTCACAGTTTATTTTTGAATATTGTTCTTTTTATAATAATACTGATTGTTGTGAAATAAAATGAACGAAGACGACGGCAGTTTGTTACAAAATGAAGTTAGTGGCGACGGAACTTTAGTTTCGAACCTTAGTGATTAAAATATTATCAATCAGTTTTGAAAAAAGCTTTTCTTAATAGTTTTGATCTACATAATACTGTTGTTAAGCAATAAAATAAATAGTTGAGGCAATTTTGTACAAGTTGGTGTCAAAACTAATTGTTTTCATAAAAACTAATTTGTTACAAAAAACTTGTTTTTCAATTATAATTTTTTTATAATTTATTATTGTGTCTAAAACATGTGTAAACCACTTAATTTTGTTTATAATGATATAGACAACAAAAAAAACAAGCAACAAATATAGGTCTTCTCATTGAAAATTTTTTCAAAATTATTGTTTATTCCAGTTTTTCGTTACAAATTTATATTTTTTTCAATAAATAAAAATTAAAAACGTATACTTGAAAATAAAAATATATGTTTTTTTTTCATACCAATCTATACTTTAGTCATAGAAGAAACTACAAAAAAAAATCAGCCTTTTAGAACTGACAGAAATACTTTTTTTTTAGTAAACATGTTACAGTGTAATATTCGCTCAAAATTAAATTGACCTGATAGCAACACTAGGTCCCCAGTAATTGGAGTGGAAAGGGTTAATCGCCTTTAAATAAAAAATTGAAATATTATATAGTTGCTGTTTATGAAAGTACCAAGAGAAATACGTAACTTAAAAAAAAAAGAAAACATTCAGGAGTTTCATGAAATGAACCAAAGATGATGACATGAAAAATCACAAAGGCTACTGTATACAGGAATAAGTTTTTTTCCTATAAACAAATAGTAACATTTGTTTTATTGTAACAACGCATACGTTCGTTTGATCTAATACTGAATAAAATTCGCTAGCAAAAATACCGTATCCTCACATCAAGTTCACCGAGGAAAAATGTACAACATTACTTGATTTTCCAGTTTAATTGACTACCATATCCACTTTACAGAGAAGACCGAGAGCCATCTGTTGTTCAATGGTATAACTACAAGATGATTTTACATGTTTGTTCATAGATAGTGCTGGAGACAATGAAATGATCACTGAAGTCTCCAATTAATGAAGACTTGTAAATAAACCACTGCATTATAAAAATATATTTCTATAGGCGATTATCCGATACCATAGATTATATCTGATATTTCTGGACATCACTTTCTGAATTATAAGTTAAACAGCAGTATTTTATGGGTTAACTGTTGCTGTTATTATTCTGCTGTTAGGTTATGATAGCAACGATAACAAGCCGTAAAAATCTAGTTTTATCTGTTGCATAAACCACTATATGGTTAACAAAAACTCAGTGCCATTTTTAACCCCGGACGCAAACAGAGGGGTGTTATGGCGGCGATACACTAGCGTACCGAGGCTGCAACATACCGCGTACGTGGAAAATGTGTTTTGCACGTACACAGAGTGCACAAGCAACGATCTGTATGTACGCTCTAAACACTTTATCATCAGACCAATTGATTGTTGCAAGGTTGGTAAGTAAGTAAGTAAGTAAGTAAGTAAGTAAGTCAGTAAGTAAGTCAGTAAGTAAGTAATTAAGTCAGTAAGTAAGTAAGTAAGTAAGTAACTTGCCGCAGATACGGCTCAACTGCAACAGAAAATTCGTTTATGTTCGTTCAAAAAACCGACGGGAGTTGGATCGCGACGGACCGTTGCAGCACCCGCTCGTTTGAGGTATGTCGACCTGTACAAACTGTTGCAGCCTCGGTACGCTATTGTATCTCCGCCTTCATAAGTTTAACGAGTGTATCTGTCGTGGCGTCTCAGGTCCCAAACGGATGTACCGATTTTGATTTAGTTTTTTTTCTTTAAAACGAGACTTGATCAAGTGTTCGGGGGTTTTTAATTTATCTGTTATTAGACAGTAGTAGTTAATACTGAAGTCGCAGATTTAATCTTTGTTGTCTTTCATAAACTTTGATATTCTGCTTCGAGTCAATGTTGTGTTTTTTCCTGCACAATATAAGAAATTAAAAAATAAGCTTTAGTTTCGTTGCATGTAAGTTTCGATCCATTTATAACCAACGGTGGATGTATGATCATTTTTTAAATTTAACTTTTCCTAACTCAAACCTACATAATGAACCGATCATTATACAATTATTTTTTTGTTTTTTAACCCTTTGACCGCCATGCCGTTTCTACTAGGACGCTCCGATTACCGCCAAAGTCGACTAAGCGAGACATTGCATTGAGCGCCAAGCCAGTGTCGTGTGGGATTGTCTAATACCGCCAAGCCTATTTTCGGTATTTTGACGGATGTTTACATAAACCATTGTAGCTTAGCTAATATCAAAGATAGAATAATGTTTTTGGTCTCGTTTTGTTTGGAATTAAAAGTGCTACAACTAAATTTACAAAAAAATGTTATTAATTCCACTTTTACATGTGTATTATAACTGAAAAAGTAAAGGAAAACAAATATGTTTATACAATTTTTAAGTTTAGAGCCTAATAACTATGTAAAAAAAATATTTTTCCTCTAACGTTATGTATTATTTATTATTCCCTATTTTATTGAGAATAACTTCCGAAAATAAAAAATAAAAATATTAACATTTAAAATATGTATTTGAGTTTTTTACGCAAAGCCCGATTTTTTTTTTTTAGATAGAGCCCTTCTTAGAGGATCACTCATTGCTATTGTTGTAAGAAACAAGATTCACAGCTCTGAACTCAAAAAACACTTACACAAAATGTGTCTCACTTAGTAATAACAGAAATAATACGACAAAAACATTCAACAATCATAGAACGACTCAGTAAAACTAGCGGGAAAGTATACAACCTATTTTCGGTATTTTATACGGTAAATAAATATCTTATAAATAAATATGGATCCACAATCACAATACACATCCGGTACATTTTCCCCCGTTCATTTGTTATGTAATTGACATTTTTAGTACCAAGATTGAATTTTTTTCCTTACACAATAAAAAATGTACCGTATTTATTTATACCGTATTCATACATGTATTTATTTTGCACAGCTAAACAAACTTTTAAAATAGACGTAAACTAAAAATATGTTGTTACAATATGAAAGGCCAAATCTTATAATCTTTATAAGTTTAGGAAACATATAGGTTTAGGTAATAAAAGTGACTAAATAAACGAAATACTAAAAGCCGATTATAACGGCCATGGTGCTGTTCAGACAAACTGCCGGAGCCGATCACGTCGGCCTATGGCGGTATTCAGACAACTTTTGAGAGCCGATG